>JABFEB020000104.1:13589386-13603373 GCA_019775895.2 Stomatorhinus ivindoensis
CTATGGGACGGGGTGCAGCCTATGGGACGGGGTGCAGCCTATGGGACGGGGTGCAGCCTATGGGACGGGGTGCAGCCTATGGGACGGGGTGCAGCCGGAGACTCGGACAGGGCGGGGGTGAAAGGTGAACTATGCTGGGAATGGCAGGCGGCTCACTTGCAATGGTTCCGCTCGTCTGCCTGTGCTGTTGGGTTATGTAAGTGAGAGAGTCAGTAACGGTTGTCCCAGTGTCCTCCTCTCTGTCAAGGGCATGTGTACAAAGCCAGTTCAGTGAAAACCACGCTATGAACCCCCGTGTCGGTTCTCGTGTTTCTGCAGGATTGTCTCCCTACTGCCTCCGCCAGGTGCACGGTCCCCCCTTAAATCAAGCATCTTATAACTGCTTATGTAAATGAGGCCATCAGACTAGGTAAAAAGGTGTGATTGTTTCCGCAGTCTGGCGGGAGGATGAAGGCGTCCTCTCCCTTACAATGCCCGATTCTGGCTCAGTCTTGGCTGTCCCTGCTTGCCTGGGCTCGCCAGGTACAGCTAAGCTGCCCCCCTGGATCAAGCCTCCAGGAAATCACCGAGCTGCAAGTGCCACATTGCTTTGCCGTGTAATTCCATGAAGGGAATTTGTGGAAGAACAGGAAATCAGAGAACTGAGAGTGGATGTGCTGTAATGGTGTTTGTGTTCGTATTCGTTTGCAAATACAAATGCTAAATTCTTACCAGTTATATAGGGTGTTATAATTCTTTTATGTATTAGTTTAAGAATGTAAGAATGTACTGTGTTTAATGAGGAAATTGATTTATTATCCTTCTAAACAGGGTTATTGTAAGGCTATCAGCACAAGGAACCATATTCAGTTACATTTGTTTTAAGGAGTACATCGATACATCATACTTTTTTTTTTATCATGAAATGTTATCCAGGTCATGTGGGGCGGGGGGGTACTCTGGGTGGCAGTCATCACAAGATACAACACATGGTATTTTGTCCCGCCCCCCCAAACCGTTGTAAATGTTTTATATTCACCCCTAAAAAAGTTTTTAAATGTTAAGACGGGTTCACAAAGGCAGAAAGGTCTAGCAGTCAAAGGTCTCGGAGCTTGTGCGTGTGTAGTAGAGTGATGCGGGACTGAGCTGGACCCCCCCCCCGAAGGATGGACTGTGACTGTGACTGTCCTGTGGATGCAGGGGACCGGGAGCTGAGAGGATGTGTAGGTAATGCTCACAGAGAGCTTTGGGGCACCATGTCTGAAGAGGCGATCTCAGGGAGCGATCTGGAGCCCGACCTCAACAGCGAGGAGGAGGAGGAGGATCTGGAAGAGGAGGAGATGGAGGAGGAGGCGGATGACGAAAACGACGGAGATGACGAAGAGGATGGCGTTGGTGAGTGTACTGCTTCCTGTTTGGGACCTATCTCTCTATGTGCAGTGTGCCTCAGTCCGTCCTCAGGGACCGACAGACAGTCCATGGTTTAGGTTACTGGGAGCTGGGAGGAAGCAAAAATGTAGACTGTCTTTAGGTCTTCGAGGACAGGGTTGAGAAACACTGTAACACTGTGCTGGGGGGTACGCCGTGAAGGTCTGTCCCAGTGACCTAGCTTAGTAGCATTATTAGACGTAGTTAGTAATAGTTAAGCTGGTCGAAGCTCAGTTTTGTAAGCTGTGTGTTTAGGATTCGCCAGCTAATCAGCATGCATGCTAACGAGGGCCTAATGATGCTGGTGGGGGCATGAAAGCAGCGTGTTAGTGCGGTCAGTGCGCTGATGCCTCGACACCGAGGACCAATCACACATGCGTGTTAGTGCGGTCAGTGCGCTGATGCCTCGTGTGTAGAGGGACCAGCGACACAGAGGACCAATCACACATGCGAGGCTTTGGGGGGGGGGGACCAGCATTGGCCCCATCCCATCAGCCCCCGAACCCTTTGGCATTTTTCGGGTTTCCCTTTCAAACAACAGAATGTGAGTGGCAGCTCTGCAAAGCAGGCATACAGACAGCTCGCTCGCAGAGACATCTGCCATATTGATGCAGTTGGCACTTATTTAGCTGTGCATCTGTTTGGGGGGGAAGGTCTTCAGCTGTACGCCAGTTCATTTCACGTCCTACCCAGTGAAAGTGAAGCCGGCTTCTGGCTAATGAATTGAGCGTGCATCCTTCTGGGAGGGCTGCTCTGGGTTTGCGCTGCTGTTCCATGCCGTCCACCTGAATATCGTGTCTCATGGATCTCTTCTTTCACTTGCTCCTCAAACAAAGCACGTCGGTTTGCCGTTTCAGGCGATGGAAACATGCTTTCTGTTGGGAGTCTCTCACCTTACATTCCTACCAGCCACGGCGCGTGTCGTAAACCTTCAAGGAGGTCGAGGCTCTCCTCACAGAGAAAAGGCCCTGAGGCCCCTGGCACGCTGCCTTGCCTGGGAATATCTTGTTTTGAAGCTCTTCCAGCCCATGGGTAGCTGCGGGTGTGGGGGGGGCGGTGGGGGGTGGCTTGGTGAATTCTCCCAGCTGTGGTGGGTTGCTCTGCCTTTAGGGCCTCGACGCTCTGAATCCCCAGCATCTGTTCTGGCGCGACGGAGCCCATTACGGGGTTAATGATGGAGAGCGGGAGCCAGCACTCCGTTCCGAGCGGGAGGCTCCCAGCAAAGCCAGCATCGTCTGGTAAGGCGTGTACCGTCGGTCTGCCTGCTTCAGAGGCACCCAGCTCGAAATCTGGAGCCGCAGACGGCCGCTCACTGTAACATCGCACCAAAGGTGAAAGCGCTGTGCGTGATAAGCTGAGCTGCCCGCAAGCAGCTGCTTACATTACGAACCCAGTCAGCAGGGCTGCGCGCTGTGGCTCGCTTCCTGCACACCGTGCTGGAGTAAGTACCGCGATTAAGGAGGCCTGACTTTGCAAAGGCATAATCTCTACGTTTTTTGTTCTGTCCGTCACCAGCAGAAGCACCAGGCGAGGGCAGCCTGGCCGGCAGAGATAAAGTCTCTGCCTCAGCCGTACGGTGTGCAGGCTGGTGGGATACTAAGCCCGTTGGGTTTCCTCTCGTAGACAGTGTGTGAGGTGCGGAGGAGAGCCCCCCAGTTATACCCCCCTCCCAACTCCTCCCGTCTCCTCTGCTTTCGTGACGGCCTTTTTGGAGAGCATCCATGTCCCGGCACATTCTGGAGCTATAATTAATCTTCCTCTGTAATTTGTTGAGCTAAATGCGGGGGGTGGGGGGGAGGTGTGTTCAGCCTGCCGCTTCACGCTCAGCGCGGGTCACGATGCCGCCCGCAGTCTTTCCAGGCTGTGCTGACATTTACGGCAGCATTGCGCGGGTGTCACCGTGACACGCATTACCTAACACGGTTATGAAAGGCTCACATACACCCCCCACCCCGTCAATTTGCCTGAATAGCTCCCAGCTGTTCCAGTAATGCCTGGGAGGCCAGGTCCTCTCCATGCCTGCCCGCCCCCCCCCCCCCCAGGCTGCATTGTTCACTGTGCCTTCGACTTTTCTAATTGGTAATCCTGTTATCACCCTTTGGTTTGGGCTGTGTTTGCCGCTGCATGACGTGCAGGCATTCTCTGGTGCCCAGTCACAATTTGCTCTTTTTAACGCATGTCTTAAATATCTGAACCAGCAAAATGGATATTCATTTAAGTATTAAATGGAAACATAAAGTGTATAGCTCTTAGTGCTGCTGCCCCGAAGGCGCTGGTCTGTCATGCTGGCTTGGGAGAATCGGCAGGGCTTGGCGTGATGCTCAGGAGCTCCTTGAAGCTGTGGGACCATGCTGGGGCTCATCAGTGGGTGGTCTGTTATTACAGTCGCTGTGGACGTGTCAGTGTCACAAACCTGCTTGCTCCTGCTCTGTGGCCGGCAGTGCTCGCGTCATAAAAGCCCAGTGCCCCATCCATCACGTAGCCCGGCCTCCCGCCGGCATTCTGCTCCATCCTGCTTCCTGGCTTTCCAGCGCGATCCAGAACCTGGCCTGAATGTAGGTCAGCGTGTGTGAGGTTGGCTCCGCCAGGTGGCAGGCTGCTCACCGGGACCTTTGCGCACCCGACTCCTCCCATGTCCTCCCATGTCCTCCCGTGTCCTCCCATGTCCTCCCTTGTCCTCCCTTGTCCTCCCATGTCCTCCCGTGTCCTCCCGTGTCCTCCCATGTCCTCCCTTGTCCTCCCTTGTCCTCCCATGTCCTCCCATGTCCTCCCGTGTCCTCCCATGTCCTCCCTTGTCCTCCATTGTCCTCCCATGTTCTCCCTTGTCCTCCATTGTCCTCCCATCTCCTCCCTTGTCCTCCCATCTCCTCCCTTGTCCTCTGTTGTCCTCCCATCTCCTCCGTTGTCCTCCCTTGTCCTCCCATGTTCTCCCATGCCCCAGGCTTGTGCCGTCACTTTCTTGGAGGGAAAGCATGAATAAACAGTGTTAATGTGTTCAGGTTTCCACTTTTTTTGTAGACAACCAAAGCGTAATGGTATGCTGGTGTCCAGGTTCCGAAGATGTTGATGGGAGCCTGTTGATGTTGTGCTTTTTCTATAAATATTTGTCATTTGCGTATTTCATAGTTACACTGGGTGGAAGGTGTTCCTCACATTTTTTTTTGGGTGTTACAGGAAGATACTACAGATTAATGTGATTATTTTCAAGCCATTGCGTCATGTGTATGTGTGCAGTCATGCTTGTGGCCTGTTAACTTGACTGCAAGGCACCGCAGTTTTTCATACTCTTTGTTTTACTAAGGACTGTAGGTCTGAATGACACCTGGGTTTTGGAGACTGTCTCCTCTTATTTATCCACCCAGATCTAAATATAGAAGGTCAGACTGGACCCACCCTGGTGCTGGCCAGCAGGTCTGGCCCCTGACCAGCTCTCCCCAGCAGAGATTCCTCTGTTACGGCCTTGGCCCAGGTGCTGAGATAGAGATGCAACATTCAGGTGTGTCAGTGTGAGAAATGTTAGGGACACTGTGAGATTTCTCCTTTGTTTTGAGAAAAAATTCCAGGAGTGTAATCGGGGTGTCCGAGAATGCTGAGAGACTGCGTGAGTAATTTTGTCGTCTAGTTTTTTTGTCGTTTGTCGTCTGGATACTAGTTTCAGTATCGGGTCCGAAGAGCAAAATGAATGGGGCAGAATCTCTGCGGGGTAATAATACTGCCCCCAACAGGTCTTTGCATCCACCCAGCATGCAACAAACAATAGCACAGAGAGAAATTGTCAGACAATAAACCCAGCATAGTGAAAATATGAGTATATTGTTCATTGTTCAAAGCATGTTGTCACACAGAGCGTAATACTTTGAGGCAGTATAAAGCATGAAAAGTTAGTGAACCACTGCTTTACACGGTTTTAGACGGCACTCAACATGAATTTTAAGTCACAAGTGAATCCGGCCCGCAAATCCATTGGCCCGCCAATCCATTGATAATAAAAAATTATCAGCACCCCCCCCCCCATTTGCATGTTTTAACACAGGCTGTTTAGCAGATGATCTGTATATTGTTTTTTCATACATTCTTTTTTTTTGTGTGCGTCTGTGGGGGGGTCATTTCAATATTACTGTTTGATATTGTTTCAAAACATTGCATATAGGCTATTAGTGCAAGTGAGCATTGGTACTCATAGAGCTGGGCAATGTGACCAAAAATCTTATTGTGCAAAAATTAGAGATGCACCGATACCAATATTCGGATCGGTATCGCCGCCGATCCAGACATATTTGACGGATCGGGTATCGGCCATGCGTGACCGATCCACGTCCTATACTTACTTAATTAGTTTTTGGCAATCAATTGCACGACAGCTCTTTCCCATTTTACATGCGTTTTTTGGAGCATTCAAATCGAACGCTGTCGCTGCCCTTCAGTCTTTTTTTTGCTACTCAGTGGGTGTGAGTACAGTGACTTTCGCCTACTCTGACGTCATGCGCATACCCTTTGCAGTACGAGGAGCGTAAGATAGGATGTGGTGATCTAGGAGTATTTTACGCTTTTAACAGAAACCAGTAGTACAGCGATTTGCAATCTTTGTAAAATACAGTTTTGAGAGGAGGGAATAGCTAGCGCTTACTGGACAATCCCACTTAACAAAGCGCACGCAACTGTGAGACAAAAAAGCAATGGATGATTTGGGAGTCGCTAACCTGCACTGTCCTGCGAAATCGCTGCAGCTTGTGATACAAGAGGGGCTGCCATCGCAACAAAGTGTAGCTGAGCTGACGCCAATGGGAGAAAAATAGTGTTAAAATTTTAAGCATTCGCCACTTGTGTATACTTGCTTTGAAGATATTCATATTGAACTGCAAATGCCTCAAAAACGCTTAAAACAAATGAGGTGGAACAGCACGTTATGTTTGTAGTAGCCTAATTAAATATTTTTTGTCATACATTTTTCCGTCTGTATTTACTAGCTTAAATTAATATATAAAGTATAACAAAGTAAAAAGAGCTCTTAATTATATCGGAATCTATATCGGTATCAGCAGTTGTTTATTGGAATCGGATTGGAACTGAAAAAATTTGGATCGCCCCTCTCTAGCTAAAATTTGTCATGTTGATCGAAATCAATAATTATCATGAGAAGTCGAATCATTGTTTTTTTCCAGTTCTAATGGTTGATTTTTACTCCTGCATTAAATTTGAAGAAACCAAATGGTTCATGGTTGTTATAAAGTATTTGTTATCCTCAGAACATGACAAACACTTGCCAAACAGTAGTGATGGTCAAAATGAAGAACTATTTGCTCTATTTTTGACCCCATTAAACAAGTTATTTTAGTCATTGTTGAAAAAAAATGCTGCTGCTGGTATTTTTCTTATGGTTTCCTTAATTCTTTGCGGATTATTACCCCCGGATTTCTCATGGACTGAATTTTACTGTGGACTTTATTTTTGGGTTTAGCTGGATTACCTTTATTTAACGGGTTGCTTTGGACTTGCATGCTTTCCTGGTGAGCTGCACTGTTTTGACGGTTTTGTCTGTTATCTGCCTGCCTACCCGATTGCATCCTCTTATTTGTTCAATAAATCCCCCGTTTTCACAGCTGTGTTTGAGCTTATGCTACGCTGCCAGTCCTAAGTAGTCACAGAGAAAGTGATGTCATTTTGTGATGCAAAGTGTATTGCCAGCGACAAGTTTGGTGTTGAATCATATGGAAATCGTATTGCGTGCAGCATATTGATACTAAGGGAAATTATATCTTGATAATTATTAGCGTCCCAGCCCCAGGCATTCGAACTGAAAAAATGGTTTTGATGCATCCCTGATAGCTGGGTGGTTGTTGCCATCAGTTATATTTTCTTGCCCAATATGGTACTCTTGCTCATTTTTATACAGTTGCTTGTTTACTTGTGTTTGTTTGCATGTTTGTTTGTTGTTCTAATCCTGAACGAGGCAGAATTTCAACTTCGCTTTCACCAACCTCAGCCACTATCCTGTCCCAACTTCCATTACATCGTGTTGGTTTTTTGGCATGTGAGATTCGTGACCCGGTACCACGGAGGAAGTAACGCAGGCTCTTGATACCCACTAAGCGTGTGTGCCATCATTTATAGTCCTCTGGCCTGATTACAGGTCCACAGAAATGAAGTCAGTCTTGTTATAAATGCATTAAGATGGGCTGATGGCCTCATGACCTGAGCTCCACGTTGGTGGAGTATCCATGGATCTTGGTCTTGCATATGTGGCCCGATGCATGACACTGTGCCACCTGCTTTGTCCACTTTGCCTCTGTCAGTCTGTCACCATAACAGCTGGTGTTGGAGTTTTCAGGGGCCCGGGGACTTTTTTGACGCTTCACACCCGATGATTTGGATTATGTACCAGTAGCTTCATGGAATAGGTTCCAAGTAGTCCAGTTCCTCTAAGTTAGAAATATTGCCAACACTTGCGAACACTAGAATGGATTTTTTAAGGTCTAGAAAATATTTCTTCTCCTTGCGGTCATTGGTTACTCTCAGAAAAATACTGATTTGCTTTGTTCCTTTGCAAACTCATTTGTGCTGTTATCTTCCAAGTCACATTGAACATGCCAAAATAAAAACAAAAATAAAATCTGGCGGAATCTTGCCAACTCTAGATGCAAAATGAGTACCTGTGCAAAGGCCTACACCTGCTATGTGTGCGTGTGTTTCCTTTTGCCGTAGCGTAAATTGGGGCAGTCTTTTTGCTCTGTTCTCATACCCAGGCAACCAGTTAACTTGTAACAAAATATGGATGTTAAGTGATGTTTGAAAGGGAAGCCCCAAGCTGTGAGTATGTCACTGTCAATGATGAGCAGCCTTCACACCATCAGTTAAGAAATCGGACATGATGATTACAGTAATAAAAGAAGGATCTTGTCTTAAGCCATGTTTCTGTGTCTACTTGTGGAACAGGAAGAAGGAGACAGGCAGGTGGGCTTTACCTTGTGAACATGCGTGATGAATCAGTCATCAGATTAGAATGGAGTCAAGCTCTTGCCTTGTTTTTGCTCCTTAGTGCAGCTTGTTTGCGCTGCCGGACCGTCTGCTCAATCTGTCAGCAATGACTGTGCATTCGCGTGGTTTGTGGCGGCAGCGTGTCTTGTATCGCGCAGCAAAGGCATGGCTAAATGCAGCGGCAGATGTCTGCCTGGCTGCACCTTTCTGTACAGCTCTTAGACAATCAGAGTCGCTGCGAGCCAGTTAGCCATTGATGTCAGTATCAGTCGCATGCACATGTGGCATTAACATGCATTATTCACACTTGTGTAATTTTTGAAAGATAATTGTTTTTGAAATGATAATCGTTTGGTTTTAAGAAGATCTAAAAATGTAAATAAGATTGGCTGCCATTTTTCAGCAAGCAGGTATGGCTGTTCATACTTGGTAACCTGGAGTTCACTTATTGCACCTTGGATTGGAAATTGAATACTTCTCAAGTTTTGGCAAAAGGTCCTATTCCTTCATAGCTATGAATAGATGAAGCTGATGTTCTCTGTCTGTGTGCATAACTTGCTGATGTGTCCATTATGCAAGAGATGCATGTCCAGAAGGAAGCAGATTAACATAACGCATAATGTATAGATTAATGCAAGTTTTAAAATGGTCATTGCTCCAGTTTATATTATGGAAGAATATTATGGTATTTTTGTGGTTTAATGTAATTTGCACAAACATATTAGCCAGAGTGCTGTTAGTGCCCCCCCACCCCACCTCCTCCCTCTGCCATCTGATCCTCTTCTCTGTCACGGTCATTGTTGTCATCCCTGTAGGAGACGCAGAGGCCCTGCAGTCTTTTAATTAAGGCAGCGTGTGGCTCACTGGGTTAAGCTTCTGAGCCTGTGATCGGAAGGTCATTGGTTCCAGCCCAGCCTCGGCAGAACAGACACATGTCCGTGGGCCCTTGAACAAAACCCTTAACCCCCAGCTGCGGGTGGCTGCCATGCTTGCTGTCATCTATATATGTGGCAGTGTGTCAGAGAGCAAGTTTGGGTAGGCGAAATGGGAATTTCCCCAGGGGGATCAAAGTGTCATTTATCATTATTATTATTATTATTATTATTATTATTATTGAAGCATGATGTTATTTTTTGTTTTGTATTTTGAAGGTAACTGATGAAAGCCTTGTTTTAGTTATCAGCTTGATAATTGGAACTGCACTTTGACTTGAACAGCAGTCGGCATAGTCATTAATCATCATGACACAGACACGCCGCTCTGGCCTGGGTTGGGGGGGGCATGCCCCTCCCCCGGGCTTCCTTCCAGGGTGGCTCTGTGATGCAGAAGCTGTCCTTCCCTGCTGGTTGTCCCGCTCCCCGTGCCTGTGCCATTGCGCTTTGGGATGGGACTCCATCTCTGTGATTCCTGTCTTCGCTGGACGCTTCCCCACACTGACACTGCCCAGTTCAGTCAGTCCATGAACTCCTTTACCCCTGTTACCCAAGGAAGCCCTGCTGAAAGGGGAGTGGCCTGGCTGATGCCACACACCGTGGGGGGAGGGGCACTGTCTGTGATGCTGCACCCGGTGGGGGGAGCTTCGGTGAAACGGGGTGCGGCAGGGCAGCTGCGACACACGGCTGTCCCGGCAGCAGCTTTTCCGGGGTTTTTTGTTGTTGTTTTTGCTGTATAATTGTCCACCAAGCCATAAAGGAACTGCTTCAGATGTTAAGCTGATGGCTTGGAAGGGGTGGGGGGAACACAAACATGCTGACCAGGATTTATAATGCTTGAATCTCCTAGATCAGAGGTGTCGAACTGCAGTTAAGGGGGGGCGGAACCCTGTGTAGCTTAATTCTTTCATTGTTGTACCACAAATGATTCCGCTGAAGAGCTGCGTGGTAATTAGCACAAGGAGTCGAATCGGGTGTGTTAAATGGGGGGAGTGCCTTTTTGGGGGGGTTGTGCTGGGTTTTGGCCCGGCTGGACTGCAGTTTGACAGCCCTGTCCTAGCTGAACCTTTCTGCTTACATGACGGCTTCTGAGAGGTTAGAGGCGGCTGCAGCTTGAGGCAGGCTGCTGTAACAGCAGGCATGTGGGAGTGTGCTTTGCAGTTTAATTTGAAAAGTTATTTAAGGAATTGTTAGTGTCCACCTACTGTTTGTGAATTTGCAAAGATAACTATTATAACAATAAGAGAATATTAATGGTGAATATTATAGCAAAAGTACTTCTAATCTACATGTCAGGTGACCGTAATCAGTGTAACTTCAGTGAAATGGCAGATGAAATTTAATGGCGGCGATTAAACTTCTCCCGCCCATCTCTTTTGAAATACAGTGTTTTGTTCTTCGGTGCCCCATAATATAGTTGTGTAACAGGGACATGACACAAAGGTACAGCCTCCGGAAACCCCCCCAGTAGGGCCCCATCTGAGTGTGGCTGGTTATGCAAGGAGTTTTTGCCTAGTTCCTGGGTGCCGCCCACTAGCTTGATTTAATCAGCACTTGGAAGGGATTCAGTGAATGGGAATGCAGTGAGAAGCCTGCGTAACAAGCAACACGCTCACCCTGTTAGCCAGCGAGCGAGCAAGCAGAACCGGGACAGCGCGGAGGAGTCTGTCACACGCGCTCAGGTGACTCAGGTGCCCGGGTGTCTGCCCCTAGCTGACGGGGGACAGGCTGCGGCCCTGGGGACGACCTCCCGGCTGTCTGCCCCTAGCTGACGGGGGACAGGCTGCGGCTCTGGGGACGACCTTCTGCTAATGTGAGCCATGCTGCTCCTAGATGACTCCGAGTCCTTCGCAGGTAGGGGTCATGTGAAGGGGCGGGGGGCCCGGTGGAAGGTACTCTCACATGGTGTCAACAATCAGTGTGTTTACTGAGAGTGGTTACTTTGTGAGGACTGCTGCTGCTTCTTTCCAAATTAATTTACAGTGAAATTTACTGTAAACATTAATTGCAGTTCCTTATAGTGTTAGGTAATACTATTAAAGTTTGCATGGACATGGTGAGACAGTCTGCCTTCGTCTGAGGTAAGCATCGTTCAGGCTTTTGTAAGTCTGCGTGTTTATCTGAATTTTGTGTTTGCGGTTTTCTACAGCATTGAGCTGTCAAACGTTTTCCCGGGTGCCTGAGCCACACGCCTTTTGCGTGACCCTAAATCCAGGTCGCATGCTCCTTCTGCCCCCCCTGACAGATAGGGTTACCATGGCAGCGTGTGAAGTTCAGCTGGGAGGGGTATTTTGGTATCTGCATGTCTGGCGGCGAACCCGTTTATGTTTTGACCTCACATGAGGTTGAGCCAGCTCGCTGGCGTTTCCTTGGGAGTCGGCGAGACTTGTCCTGCAGTGCCCCTTACCCGCCGTGCCACTTATCTCTGGATGACACACTGGCCTACTGAATTCTCCCCATGCCAGCGGAAGTCCTTTGTGGACCAATTTCCCTTCAATACCGCGTAAAAGCATATTAGCGGGCTGTCAAGTATTTGTACAACTTAACACTGAATCTTGAAACTTTTTTTGAGATTGTACTTTGGCATTGTGTGTAATGATCCGCTTGTGATGGGTTTTAGCATCAAGTGTTGATCAGGAAGCTTTTTTTCCCCACGAGCCCCACAGACGGGCCAACTTTGAGCGGGCACCAGAAACGGCTGGTCTGCTTTGAATGTAAACGCGGTCTGCATGAAGACGTGGGCCAGCGTGCTCGCGGTCTGCATGAAGACGTGGGCCAGCGTGCTCGCGAACTGCACCGTACGTTTTGAGCTAAAGTTGCATAACCCCACACCAGCTCTTATGTAAACGGCCCCTTGGTTGAACTGAATCCATGGCTTTGTGTGGTCTCTCGGGGTGAGGAGCAGAAAACTGGGGGGGGGGGGGGTACCTCTACTCGAGGCCGATTGTCAGCACGATAATGAAGGTTTGGGGGCACAGTTGGGAAGGAGTCGGGCCACGGGGTGCTGATCTGTGTGGCGATACGGTGGCAGGGTCGTTCAGTACCGGCCTGTGATGATTTTAAGGGTGGTCCTTTCCAGTTCACATTTTAACTACATTTGAAACTCACTTTTTGTATAGCTTTGTCCAATAATTTTATATACATAAAATGCACAGTTGCCAAATGTACAGTTTAATGCTAGTTTGGTTTATATATACATGTATATCAGGATTCTTCATCTTCATTTCATGCATCCGCTTGCACTGCTGCATCCACCTTATTTCAGAATGTAATGTACTTGGGGTGAAAAACTGAAGCCACACCCCTTACCTCCGTGAACCGCGTGACCTTGAGCCTGCGCTCGTTGGTCACCGGGCAGCAGTGTGGCGTTTCAGCATTTTGTTTTTGTTTTCATGCATCTGTCCTTTTGGACTTAATAGCCTGCTAAAAAAATTAATATAGCAAGTTCCGTTAAAAATGGCATCTAGTGGAATGGGTGAAGATGAAGCTCCTCAATTTGTTTCTGTGTTTAGTTTGCGTTTACTCATGGCTGGAAGAATACGCAGGGTGATTGTGTTATGTAACTGACTGTTTATGATACCTATGACAGTCTTGGATCTTGAATGCTGAAGGTGAACGAACGTCAGAGCATTTCTCTTGCCACTGGAGTCATAAACAGTGTTTAAATTGTTGTACAAGCATTAGCTGCTTTTTACAGAGTACGAGTGAGTGTTTTTGTTTGGCTGACAAAGCTTTAAAAAATGTCAGACCGTGGATCTGATGCCAAAAGGAAGAATCATAACAGAGTAGGATGTGAAAATGAAAGATCTCCCCCCCCCCCCAGCATAGATTTGGTACGTGTTGGGAGGTTCTGTCCCAGTGTCACGGGCGTTAATGAAAGGTGAGCCGGTTTAAGCAGAACATCCTGTATCTTTCCTCAGCCCACTCTGCCAGAAATGAGGGCATGGCGTGAGCATTTAGAAGGCAACTCTCTGTGGTGATGGGGAGGGGGTCTGCCTTGTAGGGCTTCTTAAACACTTAATGATGGCTGATTTCATGGTCTTCTCTATCATCCCTGCCCTATATGGGTTTAATGTGATATCATTATGGATATCGTCTTCTCTATCATCCCTGCCCTATATGGGTTTAATGTGATATCATTATAGATATCTAGGAATTGCATCAACTGGTCTGGTGATAATTACTTAAAATTTTTTCCTCGAATGTTATAGATCAATGGAATGATGAGGTGGAAAGCCCCCCCATAATGTGTCATCTGTGATAGACTAGTGACAATGTTATTTGGACTGGTTGACATGCAGAGCGAGTGACTTTGGCTGTGAACCGGTTTAACACCGCCTCAGTGTTAACAGGGCAGAAGACCCCCCTTGGGATTGGAAAGCGATCTCGCAGTTGTCAGAGCCCTTTCTTCCTGCGTCTGTGGTGTGCAGGGCCCCCGAGCGACACCTGGAAGTGGGTCATAGCTTGATGTTTCCGCTGTTTTGTCGGCTCGGTGCTCAGGCGCAGGGACGTGTGGAGCAGCCGTCAGAGCATCAGTTTGGGGGCAATGAGTCATTGGGGGGGGGGCAGCCATGGCGGCACTGCAGCCTGTAGCTGGAGTCCGACACCCACTTCTCTACGTGATCGAGTGTAATCTGATTACTTTGTTTTGGTGGGGGCTGGGGGGGGGGGGG
>JABFEB020000104.1:13628088-13661195 GCA_019775895.2 Stomatorhinus ivindoensis
TAAAACTGCATTATTGTAGAATTAACCCCTTAGTCCATATTCTAAAAATTGCATTATTTAGAGTAAACCCAACAGCATTGACTTGGTATAAGTTGCCCTGTGGGTAACGAAGTTCTCGAAGGAACATCTGAAAGAACAAGACAGTAAAAATTACTCTAAAACCCTAAGTGATCAGAATTACTACCTTGTATTATATTGAAAATTAAAAAGCACAATTGTGATAATTCAGTATGCACATGTATTTTGAGAGTGATCTAACGCCATAGTAATACAACTCAAACTAATAGTAACATACAAACACATCATACAACGTTTGAGCATGGTAATGTTAGCATTGCCATATATGTTAAAATGGTTAAAGTGCGATAAAAAGTTTGTAATAATAAATAATCAAATCTGAAACTATTTAAGAAAGAAATGATTTTCAACCTACCTTTCAAAGCAAGCATACGCGATGGAATAGACCTTTCTTTTTCTTATCTTTTAAAGCTGATTTAACAAAATATCTTTTAAAACCACGTTTCTCAACCATTGCTGAGCCACGAAGGCTACAGATTGGGCCGCGAATTTAATATCGAGACTGGCTATTGGTCCGTATAGGGACGTTTAAATCTAACCATGATGCATTGCGTCAGGACCAGAATGCATTGCTTTAAGCCAGCCATGTAAGCCCTAGGCATAGTGTGTGTATCGTGGATTAACACTTTCAAACGAAGCTCTAAACCATCAAAGCTCAAGCGGCATATCGAAACAAAGCACCCAAAACTTATTGGAAAACCACTGGAGTATTTTCAGCGAAAATATGATGGACAAACGCAGAAGCAAACCATCCAATCGCGACCATCCGCCGTTTATGCGACGTACTGCCTGCGTACTTGTGCTGACAGGGTTCCAACGGCCCTGTACACTCCATGCATGTTCATAGTATTTTTAATTCACATGCTTCCGTGAAATAATGAAATAAGTTTATATAACATATAGTTCTCTAACGGCGTGATTGTGTCATATTGTATTTCACCCAAAATAAACTATGAGAACTTCATGACGTTCACTAAACTAAAAAACTGCTCTGGGAATTTATTTGCATGGTTACTTACTTGATTAGGAATAAACACTTTCCAGAAATGGTGAAGGTATATACGGAACGGATATGCAATCAAACATTAACTGTAATACAATTCTGTATAAAAAAAATTAATCTGCATGAACTATTTTTCATGAATTTTTTTTATATCGTACTTGATCATTTCAGGTAATCTTTCTGAATTTATATTCGTATATTCCTCTAAATTCTTAGTTTTAAAAAAATATCCAAATATTGCCAGTTATTCAGAAAACATGATACCGATCATTAGCATGTCGATATCGACATTTATAAATGTACCGTATTTCTGTACCAGAGCACATTTATGCCGCATTTATTCACATTCGCTTAGTAGTATCGGTAACGCTTTACTTAATTGATGGGCTACAAATAATATAACCTAGCATTATGCTATATTACTTCTGTATAAGTTAACCACAAATTAAGCCTTATAGTTACGGATCTCATGTTAAACCATGAATCGTGACACATGTTTTATCGAAGCAGTTACTATACTTGTTGCTATATTAGTTCTGTAAACCATTGTGAACTACTTTAGGAACTTAAACTTAAGGAACAAGTTAATAACAGAAATTAAATAGGCCCACTGATCATATATTTGTTCATTATTAATGAATCACCATGTATCTTTCATCCCAAGCAGTTACTATATTTCTTACTATATCTATTAATTCTGTAAGCATTTGTGAACTATTGAAGGAACAAGTAATGAATCTCATGTTTGTTCAGCATTAATCAATTGTGATGCATCTTTTATTTGAAGTGGCAAATAAATTTGTTGAGGATTTGTTTCTGACTTGTACTTCAGTAGTAACTGAGTTATTACTAAATATTTTGCCCCGTCAAGTAAAGTGTTACCATGGTGTCTTTCTGTATTATTCACATTTTCGCAATATAAACACCGAAAAAATAACGCGACACAGTTTTATCTGAAGTAGACTCCACTTCCCATAAACCCACGGTGCTGACTTCTCGGGCACAAAGAACGCGTCGGTGACGTCGACAGCGCCAGCGTACGCCAGCGTAATGTTGGGAGTGCCTCGGAGTTTATATTGCATCGAGAAATGCGTGAAATACCAATAATCCGACGGAGAAAGTCGGAATAAAGTTGCCAAAGAACGGTCGGAAACCTAAATAATCTCGTTGTCATTTATTTGTTCAGGAAAGAACGGCCTGTCAGAGGAGTATTTACATTTTTCGGCCTGTTGCGAAGTGAAAATCCCCGAGCCAGGCAGCAGTGGACGATGACTGGGCCGAGAAGAGGTGGATAGTCCGTAAGGCTGTGATTGCGAGTGGCCGCTCAGCTAAAGAGCTGCTAGGCGGCGAGGTCAGTCGCGTCGTTGTCGAAACAACGGCTTGGCTTTAAAATACAACTTTAATCATTCGCTTGCGTGGAGTAGCTAGAACAACTGGTTTTGTTCCCGGTGGTTTAAAAGATTAACCTGGTTACCTAGATAAGTAAATGCAAGTATTGTTGCGACATATATGTTCTTGGTAAAAGGCCAAAGTTTTCCTTTTTGACATGTATGTGTAACGGCGTAGCGAGTCCGCGAACTCCGGCTTGATGACTGACCGGAGTGTGAGCAGGTTCTTAGGCGATCCGGGAGATTTGGGCTGCTGTCCCTTAACCTCTTCCGCCCCTTAACCTCTTCCAGATACAAGCTCAACATAAATGTCGCGTCGACAAATCAGGACCGGAGACATTTCGTCCAGCGGCCGATCGCCATGTCCAGCTCCCTAACTTAGCTACCTGTCCGCATGCGGTAATGTGTCGCGAGTAGAATGAGCAGCGAGTGATCATGTAAGATTGTTCGGTATCATACTAGTTTTCATTGAACACAGTTCGTTAACCAGAGCAGAGACGATGTGTAGAGAGACAGTACAGCTGGCCTCCATTAAGCATCGTCACTCTCGCACTTAACTTTTAACTTTAGTTTTCTTCAGTTTTTTTTTCCAGGTAGAACTTGATCATTGATTCCACGTCGCCCGTTAAGCAAGTAACTGGTACTTTACTAGTAACGTCTGTTACTTTGGATTCCTTTAACCTTGGACTTTGCTTTTCGTTTATTATCGGATCCTTTATTTTCATTACTCGGCTATATAATCTGAAGCCCTTGACACAGCAGGGACGGTCGGGAGACGGTTATATATTGTATTCGGGAAATCCAGATATCAAACATGAACCGATACCTACCAGTGGCCAGACAACATTTTTTTGCCGCATTTGCCAGCACTAGCGTGGTGGTGAAGTCTATCTGTGCCACAGTCATATTACTCTACCTGCTGTCCTGGGCGGTGGACACTGTATATGTTTTGGGGGTGACTCCCGGATACCTTTTCCCCCCTAATTTCTGGATCTGGACTCTAGTGACCCATGCGGTTGTGGAGCAGCACCTGTGGGATGTTGTGGTCAGCGTTGGCACCGTGATCGCCGCCGGGCGACTTCTTGAGCCCTTGTGGGGGGCTTTGGAGCTGCTGATCTTTTTCGCTGTGGTGAATGTTGCCGTGGGGCTCCTGTCGGGTTTCTCCTACCTGCTCACCTACGTCGTGAGCTTTAATCTGGACTACCTGTTTGCAGTCCGCGTCCATGGGATGCTGGCCTTCCTTGGTGGAGTTCTGGTGGCTCTCAAACAGACCATGGGGGACTTGACGGTGCTCCGTGTCCCCCAAGTGAGGCTCAAGGTGGCCCCCATGCTGGTTCTGCTGTTGCTTGTCGTGTTGCGCCTTACAACGTTGCTAGAGACCACGGCCCCCCTTGCAGCCTATGGCTATGGCCTGCTTTCTGGCTGGGTCTACCTTCGCTTCTATCAAAAACACAGCAGAGGACGGGGAGACATGTCCGACCACTTTGCCTTTGCGTCCTTCTTCCCGGAGATTTTGCAGCCGGTGGTGGGCCTGCTGGCTGGCCTGGTGCACAGCATCTTGGTCAAGATAAAAGTTTGCCGCAAGATGGTTAAGCGTTACGACGTTGGGGCTCCCTCCTCTATCACCATCAGTCTGCCAGGGACTGACCCCCAGGATGCAGAAAGGAGAAGGTAGACCTCCCTCCATAGAACCTATCAAGTACTGCAGTGGTCTTGCACAATGACAGTGTGTGTTTCACTGGGTTTGCATTTATGATCCCTAAACATAAATTATAAAATACTTGTACAACACATAAGATGAGATGAAACTTTATTGATTCCCTTTGGTGAGATTTTTTTTGTGCAGTAGTATGATACACAGTAGTCTCCCCCAAATAAATAAATACATAGATAGCATTATGATGCAGATTAGGTAGTAATGATGAGGTAAAACGTGCCTTGTAAAAAGATGCATGTAATTCGTTCAGTCTCAGATAAGACATTATCCTTGTGCTGAATTGTGCAGTCCATATTTATCCTTCTCCATTGTAGATTAATGTGTTATCTGCCTTAAGGGATTTTATATTGTATATTGACAGCATATGCAGATTTTAATGATTCATTAGCATGTCGAAATGACCTCAAAATAGAATTATGTACTGTGGTGTAGCACAATATTTGCTTTGTTCCCTTTATTGGGTGAAATTAGAGATATGAAAAAGTGTTCTGTATCCAAATCACTTCACATATTATTGTATTGTATGCATTAATAATATTTATAAATTTGTGTGTAATAGGGTGACAGTGCTAGGGGTGATTATGATGATCTCTCATATGATAATTGAACAGATCAAAATAACCCTGTATGGACTCATGGATCAGGTTAAGCATGTTCTCATTAACTTTTATCTTACCAGGGATTAAGTTTAACCACGGTGCCGTATTGAGAAAATTAATTTTTGTAGTTTATTTTAAATGCCATCTTTATACTGATTCACAGGCAGTTGGCGCTGAAGGCCTTGAATGAGCGTCTGAAGAGGGTCGAGGACCAGTCAGCCTGGCCCAACATGGAAGACGAAGAGGAAGAGGAGGAGATTGTGGTGCGAGCAGATGCTGCTCTTCAGACAGAGAGGGACACTTCACAGCCAGGCGCTGCCAGTTCCTCCCCGAGTCCAAAGGGACAGGAATCGAGCATCATCAGCTTTGAAGATGCCCCTGGGAAATCCTAAGGGTCACCATGGATACATGGTGTTGCGGCCAACATTACATCCCAAACGCAACAGAAACATAAACTTACGGGACCCAGCACACCAAGGATGGATGGCAGAAAGCGCTCCCTGAGTACACATGCACTCACAGGCGCGCTCATTGTCACACGCTCATGCTGACCATGGCTGCTAAGAGGGAAGATGGTCCCCAGCACAGATTTTTGTTACGGCAATTAATTGACTTAAGGACAACATGTATAAAACATTGACCCCCCCCCCCCCCCTTCTTTTTTTTGCGGCTGTAGGGATTCCAGGAGGATTTGGATTTTTGGACTTCTGTTGTTTTAAGCAAATGCGTAGTTGAGTGGTTAGTGGCAAGCTTCTCAGTCCCTCTTCAGATGCTGATGGCAGAGTTGGTGTCTCACATTCAAGTTGCTTATAGTCCAATGGCTAGACTCACTCAAGAATTCCTTTGTCGAAGTCCATATTCTGCATTTTGTCTCTGCTTAGGGAAACTGTCCGGAAGCCCCGTGGTGTTTGGTGTGTACATCCTTTTTTGTGCTGAAGAGTGGGCATGATAGTGTCTTATAAGACTTTCCCTTCCACAAAGAAATTACTTTATAAATATGTAATATCATCCCTCATGTACCACATCTTGTTTTGTTCAATTACTTTTTGAATTTAATTTCTATTTCAATAAATCTGCAGAGTTGTGAAATGTTTGACTTAATCGTGTTGCTGATAATTTTGTGCCACCCAGGCTGTTGTTTAATTCCTCTTCTTTCGGTGGATCACTTTCTCCCCAGAGTTCTTACTCAAATACATCTTACTTTATTTGTAGTTCTAGGAATGGAGTGCACCCACTTCTGCCTCACTTTGATTTTTATTTTCTTTTGCAGAATAGATTCTAAAAGGGGATTGATATGAAAATCATAGCTGGACTTGTGTCCATTCTGTTCCAGATGTGTTTTAGTGGATAGGATACCTGTGCCAACCTGCCCTCAGTAGTTTCAGTAACTAAAGCACAGGAGTTTCATGCAGTGTCTCTTTGTGGAATGCCAGATTTCAGGTTCTCCATAGCATGCTTTCCATGCCTCTTTTGGATTCCCTACTGCTAAGACCTCACTCGCGTGTTCCCTACAGGTCGTAGAATGGTAATGTACAGTGTCCCATCTAAACACGTAGATTGAGGTAATCTTGCTTTTTGTTTGTAAATATTCCACAGCTGAATAGAGAAGGGAGCTGTGTTCCTTCTTTAATTGTATTTTCACTGATTGTGAAACGGCTGCCGTACCCAAAGCCAGACACTACGTTTGGAATAGGTTTCTTTTTCTTTCTTTAAATGGAATAAAGAACCTTGTCATTGTATTGGCCTGTCTTGTCCAGTCTTTGGTCACAATACAAAATGCTGAAAAATTTCTTCTTTCACAAAATTAAAGCTATTAATATATGATTTCTAATATTTTTCTAAGAGTACAGGATTGCAAAAAGTGATTCTAAAAACATGTAATTTAATGTAATATGTGATGTAATTTTGAAGCTCAGAATGACCATTCTGGGGAGTGCATAGTCATGTGGGCACCATATGTTGTTTATCACTATTCAAATACCTTGGAAAGCTATAGGGTGTCTACCTAGCAGCATGACAACTTCGGTGTTTTAACCCGTAATTGGTGCAGATATTGTGTTTGTACTTGGGCTTGCACATTCAGAGCAATACCACTGAAAAACCACCAGATGTCAGTGTAACACAAAACGTGTAACTTCTGCCTGTCATAATTTTAGTCAGCTTTTGGAGAGCATCATCTATTAAGAACATAGAATAAAATCCTGTTTTTCTACTGACCTGGATTTCACTGTTTACATACCAATTCCCATGTATTCATCAAAATTTGTATTTTATCTATAAAGGTTTCATAAACTGAATGGTGAAATACTCAGTTATTAAACAAAAGGTTTTATAATAATCCTAAATGACACAGCAATACAATTTTCATTTTGTTGTATGTCAGTGGACTTTAGCTTGACCAGAATAATAGCACAGATGTAAACGATGCAATAGAAAGATGTCCTTAAGAACATTTTAGTTTCAATCTCTGAGAAACTTGCATAGCAATCATTCTGCTGTATCTCGTCAGAAATGGCAGGAAGCTGACATGTTTAACCACAAAATGTGCAGCATTCTGTGACAGGAAGTAGTTTCTGTACTCCTGAAACCCTTTGCATGTCTCCACCATGCACTAGTCACTATGCTGTTCTTTAGATCTTAGTTTCTGAATCATACTCCGTTTACTTAATACCATCATATACAATGTAGGCCATATAGAAGAAGTTAAGTTTAGAAATATCAAAGCCATGTCATGAGGTATTCTGACATAAAAAGAAGTATTATAAATTACATATAATATTTTAGAAAATTATGCACAAATATTTTATTCATACAATCTTGTTCATACTACATACAAAAATATTTAAAACAAGTCAATCCATGGAAATTAAAATGCAATTCATAAACTGTAAGCCAATATTAAGTCCCCTTTTTCATATGAAGTCATTTTTCATATTTCAGATGTTTAATTTGATTTTTCAGAATGTGAGGATAGAATTTCTCTATCAAACATTCTTGCTTTTCACTCTTACAATAGTTAAATTTAGAAATGCAAAAATAAAATCTTCAAGATTTGTTAAATAAGTATATCCATAACACAGACATTATAGACATCACTCTGTGTTATACATACAGCATGTGATAGAAATATAAAAACAAGTATGATTTTGTGGCATTCTGTAGGAGGACATTATTTGCCATTACTGGTAGTTCTTTTATGTCACTTCGAATTGATTAAGCCAATTGTTTTAAATGGAAAACATCACTCCGAAAGTGCTACTGGAATCATTATCGATATAAATTACAGTAATAATACTTAAAATATGAAACTGCTGGATACTTTAAGGCTGGAATTGTTTCTTGCCCACGTAGGAGTTAGTCACCTGGGTCATGATCACCAGACTGCTAAGGAAGGGACAAAAGGCCAAAACGTACCAAGCTGAGCTGCGCACTGACGCAGTGAACCAGAGGGAGCACATGCCCAGCATGAGGCTTCCACTGCCTAGCAGATAAAGCACCAGACCCGATGCAGCATGGTAGCGCTTCAGCTTAGCTAAAGGCAGCCCCTTTATCAGCTTATGGTACATCAATGACATACCACCCACTGACTGAATCACTGCATAACACACTGCAACCAAGCCAAGCAGGCCATGCCAGGTGGAAAAATGTGACTTGCTATTCAGCTGCTTGTTATAGAAGATAGCAGATAACCCCAGAACTGCACAGATGGCTGCAAGCGTTTGCAGGATCCAGTGGTAGCGGCCTTTCGTTTGGTGTGGTAGCTTCCCAGCCGGTGAGCAGTCAGGGGAGAAGAGAAGCACAGCCTCCGTCATGAAGAATGAGAACTGACAGGGAAAAAAATAAGTTTCAAACACAAAAGGACAACACTGAGTGCTCTACATTAAATACTTTACACATTTATTATACTTACAGCCAGTGACATCAAGAATGGATGCCATGAAAACACACCTAGGAAAAGGTGATGATTAGTTTGATTTCTTGAAATACAATAGTATGGTTATGCAAATAACTCCAAAATTATTTTGACAGTAACATTTTTTTGTATTGGTTTTGTACTTCTGCAGATTGTTTTTGAATTGGGACAGTGACTATGACTATAATGTTTCTGCTTTAATGTGAAGGCGTCTACATTTGTATTTGTATTGTAGCCCTTTTTTTATACATCGTCTCCCAAATCAATGACTGGTTGTTTCCATTGCCATTTTAATTTCTTCATTCCCTCAAGCATAAAGGATCTAGGCAAAGAGAAGATTATAGGTACAACGTTTGAAGTTGGAGATTGTTGTTGTTTTGTCCCAACATAAGGAGAAATGAAGTACATTTATAGAGGTTGTGGTGACAAAATGGTTTTGGTCATGAATTCAAGGAGAAGCGCTGTTTCCCCCAAACAGGATAATATGGCTGTAACAGCACAGATGAGTCCTTCAGAAGGCAGCCATCCTCCAGTGTCTAGGTTTACTGGCAGGAAGAGAGCACAAGCCGCCTGCTTATTCTTTTTCTTCTCTCTACCCACCACAGAACTGGCTTTACGCTCTACTAGGGAAGACAATTCTGCCCCCGACTGTGAAAATTAATGGCTACAAGCTATGTCCTATTGGCATTCCTTGTGTCCAGCCATAAGGAGACCATGATTACTGTCAGCTGATGTGATACTGATGCACAGTGGATCCTTGGTGCACTGTCACGCCACAAGGTTTTAGGTATATCAGACATGCATTCAGAAGCATCTAGTCTGCTCGAACTGAACACCTAAAAATTCACTGGACAACACTTCTGCATGCAAGAGAGTAATGATCCTTGTCGTCAACCTAAGAGTAATCCAGTGCATCCAAACACAGTTCCAAAAACAGTAGGCAGGGCAGAGTCTCACCAAGCGTTTGGTAATTTTGGTAAATATTAAATATGATGCCTACATTTCAACTTATGTTCGTTTTTGCAACAGGGGAATTCTGTATAAAAATGGGCTCAATTTCTATACTGTTTAGCCGATAGGAAGGTTAAAACATTCAAAGTTAAGATGAAATTTGTCATTTTACAGTCATGGTCATCGTATTATTTCAACTGCAGTACAAAAGCAACAGAAGAGCGTTACTGTTAAATACTTTTAAACCGCATCGTACATCAAAATCCAAAATCCAACACAAAGACATACTTACTGGCACCGGGTCTGGCCAAGACCGCAATGCACACTGTAAACACTGTGCACGCCACATGGACCAGGACGCCACAAGCCAGTCTCACGCAGCCATAAAAGGTGCTCTCCCATTCTTTGGCAGGCACCATAATGTCTGTTTTCAGGAGCTTATTTCCGGGCAACTTGCGATAATGTCGAAAGTCAAAAAGAAGTAGCGAAAACTGCTGGCGACGACGCTTAACGGCCTTTGTCCGTACAAAATTAATACTCTTTCTCCACGGGGAGGCGCTCTAATATGTTAAGGGTAAATCTTAAAGGGAACCAACTGTAGATGCTGAAATGCAGTAAAAAGTGGAAAATAAAATTATGAATACAGATCGACATGAACAGAACTGGAAACTGTAAATGACGAATCTGTTACGAAACCTATTTCAAATAAGTTATTTAGCGACGTAGATCCTACTCTTTATTTGGCTATATTTATATAGCAACTCAAATGTGTATATATTTGAAATATGGAATCATTTGTCTTACGGTATACGAAGATAATACGAAGCGCATAATCACGCCTCCATTTCCTTTA
Organism: Stomatorhinus ivindoensis; assembly: GCA_019775895.2. Lineage (NCBI taxonomy): Eukaryota > Metazoa > Chordata > Actinopteri > Osteoglossiformes > Mormyridae > Stomatorhinus > Stomatorhinus ivindoensis. Next base: position 13,638,591 of record JABFEB020000104.1, read on the forward strand.
TAGATAGCAGCCGCTACACTAATCTGAACATTCAAAATACGCCCCGCCCACCAGAGAGGGGAAGCACACGTGGTGGTTTAAAATCTCACGTGATCAAGGACAGCACCAATCAAACGCCAGGAAAGTTAAGAAACACTTCCGGGGCAAATTTAATTCGTTATAATATATTGGGCAGTGTGTGTTTTTGTCTGCAGACGTTTGTGATTTTATATATTATTGTTTATCCTAAGCTTACGTCTGAAACAGTCTACCTGGAACTGTACAACCAAACATGTCTTAATGTCTCGCTTACTGTCACGTTCTTTAGCGACGGATCCAGATATTCTGAAGTCCCGCCATGTAATAATCTAAATAGAGCTTTTCAGTATGGCGTTTGCTTCAGGCTTATCTGGAACTATTTCGTATTATTTTATGGTTTGAAGTGCTTATGTTGAGATGATACTACATGAGGGTTTTTAATCTTTAACGCATTAGCGGGATTAATCTGGAAACTGAATATAACGGAGAAATTTGACTTCAGCTGTCTTGCGCAATGCAAACAGCCACAGCAAATAAATTGCCAACCGTTTATATTTTAATGTCGGATTTGGTGTTTAAACGGATGATTATTTTTGAATGGTTACGCTTTCTTCGGTCCAAGTTCTAAATCTTAAGAAGCTGAATAATTCTGAATTTTAAAAAGTTACTGTTGTGCCGAGAGATTCTATTACAGGAAAAGTATGGAGAATAATTGTAGAATAGAGTGCATATTTTTCAGTGAGTTTCACCCTACTCTGGGGCCAAAGATTACCTACCAGGTAAACCTTATGCGATATATACAGGAAGCTAGACAGCTGTTTGCATAAATAATTTTGTTAGTATTTTCGTAAAATGGGTTGAACTCACTTAATGGCATATTTTGTGTAGGTTCCTGAAGAATATATTTCAAGAGAACTATTTGACACTGTACAAGTTTACATCATTACAAAGCCCGATCTACAAAACAAGCTCATTACAGTGTGAGTACAGTACATTTATGCATATTTTATGACATTTAATTAATTTGCATTATCTAGTGCTTGTAAAACAGTCATGTAACATGCTGTGTTTTTCACAAAATGAAGCTTGATTTTCATCCTTGTCTGACAGCACGGCAATGGAAAAGAAGCTGATTGGCTGCCCGGTGTGCATCGAACATAAGAAGTACAGACGCAATGCTCTGCTCTTCAATTTGGGCTTTGTGTGTGATGCGCAGGCAAAAACTTGTGCCTTGGAACCAATTGTGAAAAAGTTGTCTGGATATCTCACTACATTGGAGGTATACCAGGCTTCAGTTATATTTTATATGGCTTAAAGAGATCAGTTTAAAGGACCTTCAGTTGGTCAAGTGAAGAATAGAATGAATAATCAATGTAGTAGAGCCAATATAGTGGAGATTTGGGTCATACACACATGATTGGATTTCTTGTTCATGTCTGGTCATGTATGTTTGCTGTAAAGCAGGGAGATGTTCAGTGTAATGTTTTGGCATTCTGATCGATTGTGAAAAGTTATGTTAACCATGTCATCAGTATGTCCAAAAACCCTTTTGTTCTGTGGTTGAAAATATTTAACCGCCAACTAAAAAATAAGAATTTCAAGCTTTTGGTTGGGAAGCTCCATTTAATCAGTGACACTTTGAATCCCATTTTATGCAGCTGGAAAGTGGTTTCATCTCCAATGAGGAGAGCAAGCAGAAACTTGTGCCCATTATGTCGACGCTGCTGGAGGAACTCAATGCCAAAGGAGCTTGTACCTTGCCAATAGGTGTGTCTATACCTGTGTGTGAGAGAATACGTTATCCAGTAGTATTAGTTAATTCATATTAATGACATTATTCTCTTTATGTGATGTGAACAGAGAACAAAAATACCTCTATGTTTTACTGTTCATTGATTTATTCTGATTTTTATTTGTGATCCTGTTGTAGACGAGTCCAACACCATTCACTTGAAACTCATAGAGCTACGAAAGGATCCTTTGATAGTGCAAGAGTATGATGTGCCAGTCTTCACTGAGTGCAAGGACCAGTTTATTAAGTCACAGTGGGATCTAACCACACAACAGGTATTTTATTTGCTAGTGCAATAGTGCACTACTCCGCAAAATATTGCTCATGACGAAGCTTATGCGGATCGGGGGTGGCAAGGGATGCCAGTGGCTGTCGTAGCCTGAAACCTGGACATCGGCTGCCCCCATCACATAATCGCGTTTTTATTAAATCAGACTTTGACTAAAAAAAACTCCTTTCATTACGTAAATGTTTCTGTGTCCATGATGATTTACTGATAAAGAATGAACCGACTGTGCTGCTGAGCTAAACAGGTGCTCTCAGAGCAGGAGTCAGGCAGAAGTTTGGGTATTTTCTACTTAGTGTAAGCTTGTTACTTTAACTGCAAGAAATTGATATATTAAATGTGTATTTGGTAATTTGATAATAGCCACTGCCTGAATTATAAACATTGTAGAGATATAGCGTTCAGATACCTTAAATATTCCCTTATCTTCTACATACCTCATATGCATATTAAGATTTCTGTGCCACCCCAGAATTACCTCTGGTCTTACCCTGGGCATCCTACTGCAATTTGTCTGGCTCCACCACTGTGAAGAAGGTGCAGTTTTCACAAATTAACAAGATCATAGGTGATCTTTGTAGTGTGTTTCTTTTTTTAAAAATCATTTTTCCTTTTTGTATTGCAGATATTACCCTATATCGATGGTTTCAGACACATCCAAAAGATTTCTGCAGAAGCTGATGTGGAATTGAACCTTGTCCGGATTGCTGTGCAAAATTTACTGTACGATTATTTCTTAATTAATTGAAAAAAATAATTAATTTTGAGTTTGAAAAAAATACGTTGTTTAATCATTAGGTTCAAATTACCTTTTTGAATTCATGGAGAATGTTTCTTTTAACAGGTATTATGGGGTTGTAACACTGGTTTCAATATTTCAGGTAAGAATACTTTGAGGGTTTTGCATGCTCTGGATTTGTAATTTGGCCCTTTCTTTCATAATGTTTTCTTTGCAGTATTCCAATGTGTACTGCACCACTCCCAAAGTACAGAATCTCATAGATGACAAATCCATTCAGGAGAAGTGTCTTGCCTACGTCACCAAACCTGGTAAATTGGGGAGCAAACTGAGTTTGAGTGATATGTCTTTGGTCGTCTTTCAGGGTAAAACACATGCTTTTGTTACTGGGTGTGCTTTTCAGGGCAGAAGCGGGCCAGTCTCAGGGATGTATTCCAGTTGTATTGTGGTTTAAGCCCAGGCACCACAGTGCGTGATCTCTGCTCCCGGTATTCACAGCAGCTCCAGAGAGTCGATGAGAGGTTTGTTTGTGCTGCCTTTATATAGCAGCCTGAAATGTGTTCACCTTCATCTTTGTCTATTATGACCTCTTAGATGTTGTATCATTAATCAAGTGACCACACCATAGTTTAACCAAAGAGGACACAAAATGATGCAAAACATGGACATGTGCCCAACAAATAATGTTAAGTGTACCCACATCGTATGTAATATAATGTAATTTCTATCAATTGGTGTGAATTGCGTAAAATGGAATTCTTTCCCTAGGAAGCTGATCCAGTTCGGACTGATGAAGGGTCTGATTCGTAGGTTGCAGAAGTACCCAGTGAAAGTGGTTCGCGATGAGCGAAGTCGACCTCCACGCCTCTATACTGGCTGCCACAGCTATGATGAGATCTGCTGCAAAACAGGTGCCTATCATGAGATCAAGTGTGTTGGGCTGTAAGAAATACTTAGTATGTGATTGACACGAAGCTCTCGGCAAAGTTTTGGCATGGAAAGTGTTTTGTTTGACGCGTACGTTTTTTTGAAGCGGGAATCTATGGAAATGAGCTGCTGTGTTGGTACCTCCACAGGAATGAGCTACAGAGAGCTGGATGAACGACTGGAGAATGACCCCAATATCATTGTCTGCTGGAAATGACTCCAGTAATGCTGAACTGGAATTGAGGGATTATTAATTATTAATATCTTGCTTTGAATATAGTGGGGAAAAATGTTTATTTGCCTGCAATTTTATGTTTTGTAATGTATAAAATGAAGTAAAACTGTAAATAAAACAATTTGCTGTCCACTTTGCATAACTGCTTATCCAGTGTCGGGTCACAGCGAGCCAAAAGCATATTCCAGAAATACAACATGAGGCAAGAGAAAAACTTATAAATAAAAATAGGAGGAAACCCCCACAAACACAGGATAAAAATGTAAACACCACACTCAACGCTAGGGCCGGAACCTAGTTGATATCCCTGGTGGTGTGAGATCATACTAATGTTCCCGAAGCCACCTTAATGGGTATAGTAATGATATTGAGGCTTACAGAATTTACCGGGCATTTACACCTGTGGCTCTTTGCTGCAGGGCAGTATCGGAGTCGACGTGTTTGCGCATGCGCTTGTTGTCTGTAACCATGGCGATCGCTTTCTAAGTATACGTATTACTTGAAGCTGCTGAAATCTTGCTCGTAATGATGGATTCCTCAGCTTCTGTACTTTTCCCTGGAGAGGCCGAAGGCTATGTACAAAGTTTGGAAACGTACTCGCTCAAAGAAATAGGTAGTACACGGTAAGTGTACCTGCTAGCTAGTATAATCAATAGTTATAAATATTTATTGTATAAATAATTATATACGCTAAATAAGAATTTGACATTTTTTAAGGCATATTGAAAGTATATGGTGCGCAAGAATAACAATATAAGAAGATATTTGCGTTATTATAAACTTCGGATAGGTTTGAAGTATTAAGAAACATCTGATATATGCAACAACAGGTGGTTTATGCAGCATGAATACATCGAGAAACTGAACATGCAGGCGATCCTGAACGCCACGGCCATGCAGGACGAGTTTGTGAAAGAGCAACTCGTATCGTTTGGAAAGGTGAAACGCGCCATTTACGTAGGCCTACTCACATAGAATACTCTGTCCAATCTGTAATCATGGGCCAATGAATTAATCCTTTGATAAATTTAGGAGAAATGCACTAATGGTTACGTACACGTGAACACCGATCATTTTTGTCGCAGTTTTACAGTAGGGTATTTTCCTGTAGATTCCCACGTTGATCCACGGAATGATCTCGGTAGAGATTTGGAAACAAAAAGTGTTCCCTATATTATGTCAGCTTCAAGACTTCAATCCAAAAAGCACTTTTCCTTTGTACATGGTGGTGAGTCAGTTTTCCTTCACATGAAACTATTAATATTTTATGTTTCATCACAGTGTATATGTGTAGATAAGAATATACCATTTCATATAAGACAGTAACCCACAGTGTATTATACTACCAGATTCACCATGAAGCTTCTATCATCAACTTGCTGGAAACGATCATGTTTCACCAGGTTTGTCCTCACAGCTTTCAGTTTCATTCAGAAAGAGTGCATTATTTTCCTGCATATTGTACTATAACATTTTTTGTAATATTTGGTACACTTGGTAATGAGTCCCTTGAATACAGTGAGGAATGTGCACGGACCCTGCAGTGACTCTGTTATCTTCCACATGCAACCCAGGAACCCTGTGAAGCAGCGGAGGACTCAGTACTGGACCTGATTGACTACTGCCACCGTAAACTGATTCTGCTGGCTGGAAGGAACGCCAGTGACGGAGGCCCAGTCCCCGATAGAGTCACTTATGCAGGGGATGCATGCCACTCGTCTGTGCAGGTGTGAACCCAAGAAAGGTGGGAGTGTTGCCTGCTTAAGCTGTGTCTTTAAGGACACCTGGCAGTATGGAGGCTAATAACATCTATCGTTACAATCATATGTAAGCTAGGTATATTTTTCTGAGCCATTTTGTTTGTATTGATATGATCTAACCTGCTGCATATTTGTTTTTCTAGGATCTGCAGAATCAGAATGTGGCAATAGAGTTTGAGATTTCCCTGAAGGCACTGTCTGTTCTTCGATACATTACTGATCATCTTGACAGGTAGTTCTTATCAAAGATGTTGCTTTTAACCCCTTCTTCTATATTGCAATTTATTCAACCAAACATCTCTTATGGGCTTTAGGCTTACCATGTCCATGATTATATGGTATATTATTGATCTGGCTACACTGTGGTAATACTGAAGATAATGATGTTTACCCTCCTGCGCCCTGTCTTCTGCAGTGTGAACCTTAGTGCTCTGCACAGGCTTCTGAGCACGCACAACCTGCCCTGCCTTCTGGTCCGGCTTGTAGAATGCTGCCCCTGGAGCCGAATCAGCAACGGTTCGCTTGCTCTGTGGTCACACTTCAAATCACTCTGACAGAGTATTGTTTACTGTATTCTTGTATTTACTACCATTTTGATTCAATGGGAACAGTGCACACTCATCGTCATATTGTAATTTCACTGCACATTCAGCCAGTATGCTTCCTCAAAATTTATGGAAACTGTTGCAGAAATATCTACATTGAAAAAGTAATTTCTCTCAAGTTGCAATAATTCTGAACTTAGCAGGCCAAATGGAAAAGTATATTGATGGGAGATGGTGCCCAATTCCCAGAGAGGACCAGCTAAAGATGACCAAGCTGGATGGTCAGGTGTGGATTGCATTGTGTAACCTGCTGCTGAGACTGGAATGCCAGAGGAAATACGACTTCAACAGCTTCAACAAGAGCCAGCTGTTACGGGTATAGATGCTCAGTTCATATGAAATTCACATGGGTTTATTCTGGATACTCTGCATTTCTCAAACAGTCCAAAGGAAACTTGAAATCTGGTAAATTGGTACCCCTGAAGAGTGTGTGAATGTCCATCCATCCATATTCCGTAACCGCTTGGCCTATTCAGGGTTCCAGGGGCCCGGGGCCCATTCTGGAAGCTATGGGTGAAATACAAGAAACAATCCAGGATGGGGGGCCCATCTCAGGGCACATTCACACACCATTCACCCACATATGCACACCAATGGGCAATTTGGCAACTCCAATTAAGATGCCAATTAATTCAACATGTTTTTGACTGGTGGGGGGGGGGGGGGGTATGTTGAAGAAAATCCACAACGACATGGGGAGAAGATGGGGAGAAGATGCACTCTCCATAAGATTGAGCTATAGCACAGACTCAGGCGATAGAATCTTTAATGTCTGGAATCACTGCGACTCTCTTCTGGCTGAGGGGTTATGGAAAACAGATAGATGTGCAATTTAAGGTAGATTATAATGTGCAATTCAGTAGGAATTAAAACCTGAAAGCAGGTTTAAAAATAATCTATGTGAATAAGGTGGCTTGATTAGAATTTATACATATTCCCAGTGATTGTTGGTTAGTAAATCTTCCTTGAACAAAGTTGAATTATAATATGGTATCCAGATGTCAGTGTGTTTTTCTTCTTACAATAATGCATTCTGCTGTATTGTAATTCATGTGTGTTTTAGTAATTTCATTATTGGTCAGATCAGTAAACCATAGAGCTTTGGTCCTTTAAACCTTCCGCTTGAGTGTATCTCTCGATGACATATGCATCATTTTCAGATTTTTTTTAAATTGCCTGTTGCAGCTGAGAGGTTTCCTGACGGAGGTCTTAATCGACCAGTTGCCCAGTCTGAGTGAACTCCAGCGATTCCTCAGTCACCTCTCAGTGGTAGACCCTGCTACCCCCAAAAAGGGCCTTATTCTGGAGCAGGTAAGCAGGCAAAAATCATAATATTGTCATGGATCCCTCATAAATGTAATTCATAAATTTTGATGTGTCTTTCAGTGTTGAAATTTCTTTAATGTTTTGCCTTTCAGATTCCAGAAATGTGGAGCAACATCATGCATGGGAATGCCGGCAAGTGGAAGGCCATTGCGAAGTTTCAGGTGAAACAAGCTTTTGACCCCACTGAGGATGACCTCAGGCGGCAGGCATACAGGTGAGACTCACACTGAAACTGCAGTAATGAAAAAAACACCAACTCTATTAATGAGGCACACAGGTGGGACAAAAGAGGAACGTCTGTGGACAGACAGCCATGACGTACACTTCTGGGAAATAAGGGGCCAAGCTTAATGTGGTGTAGGCCTTTTTTCTAAGAGGGTACATACTAAAATGACAAATACAGAGTGAAATCAGTTGAAGTAACTCGGCTAAATGGTAACAGTACAGCGCAGAGACACTTCACACTCACACATATGAGGACCGTAGATGTACAGATGATCCACAGTATTCTGTAAAAGCATTTTAATTAGTATGCAGGTTTTTTGAACACTATGGCCAATTACCGTTAATTCTTGATTTTAGTACCAAATATTTAAAAATCTCACTTATGGAAAAATAATACACTCTTTTTCTCTTTATATTTGATCCATCAGGCTTGCCCAGACATATAATCTGGACGTGATTGAGAGTCTCATTCCCGAGAAACCCAAGTGTGGGTTCTGCGGTGTGGAGGCCGTGAAGCGCTGCTCGCGCTGTCAGAGTGAACGGTACTGCCGCAGGTGATTACTGGGGGGGGCTCTAGTGCTGCTGTGGGTCAAACAACTGCTCCTGTTGCCCTGCTGGGGGCGAAGGCAGAGCACAAAAACTATGGAGAACTCAAACATTATGGAATATGTACCGTGTCCTCTGATAAAATCACATCTACTGTACAATCATGGACAAAAGTTTTGAGAATGACGCAAGTATTGGTTTGCACAATTTCAAGTGCTTCAGTGTTTGTAGATTTTCCTGTCAGATGCTTTTATGGTATACTGAAATATAATTACAAGCATTTCATAAATATCAAAGACTATTATTGACAATTTCATTAAGTTAATGCAAAGAGTCAATATTTACAGCATTGGTCCCCCTTTTTCAAGACCTCTGCAATTCACCCTGGCTGCTGTCAGTCAACTTCTGGGCCAAAATCCTGACTGATAGCAGCCCATTCTTCATAATTAATGTTTGGAGTTTGACAGAATTTGTGGGTTTTGTTTGTCCATGTGCCTCTTGAGGATTAACCACAAGTTCTCGATGGGATTAAAGTCTGGGGAGTTTCCTGGCCACAGACCCAAAATGTCGACGTTTTGTTCCCCGAGCCACTTAGTTATGAATTTTGTCTCATCATACTCGCTGCTCCATCCTGCTGGAAAAGCATGTTAATTACCAAACTGTTCTTGGATGGTTGGGAGAAATTGCTCTCAGAGAATGTTTTGGTACCATTCTTTATTCATGGCTGCTCTTAGGCAAAACTACGAGTGAGCCCACTCTCTTGGCTGAGAAGCAACCCCACACATGAATGGTCTCAGGATGCTTTACTGTTGGCATGAAATGAGACAGATCCCTATACCTTTTGCAGAATATCAGTCTGTCCCTGATGTTTTTCTTGGAGAGAAGTGGCTTCTTTGCTACCTTTCTAGACACCAGGCCATCCTCCAAAATCTATGCATGCAGATGCATTTATACCTGCCTGCTGCAATACCTGAGCAAGCTCCGCACTGGTGGTGCCCCGATCTTGCAACTGAATCGACTTTAGTAGATGGTCCTTGTGCTTGCTGGACTTTCTTTGGCACCCTGAAACCTTTGCAACAATTGGATCTCTTTCCTTGAAGTTCTTGATGATCTGATAAATGGTTGAATTAAGTTCAATCTTACTAGCAGCAATACCCTTGCCTATGAAGCAGTTTTTGTGCAAAACAATGATGACTGCACACATTTCCTTGCAGTTAACCATGGTTAACAGAAGAGGAACAATGATTTCAAGCACCACCCTCCTTTTAAAGCATCCAGTCTGATGTTCTAACTCAATCAGCATGACAGTGTGACATCTCCAGCCTTGTCCTCGTCAACAATGTCACCTGTGTTACCGAGAGAATCACTGAAATTATGTCAGCAGGTCCTTTTGTGGCATGGATGAAATGCATTGAAAATTGATTTTTTTGGGATTAAGTTCATTTTCATGGCAAATAGGGACTTTGCAATTAATTGCAATTCATCTGATCACTCTTCATAACATTCTGCAGTATTTGCAAATTGCCATCATGAAAACTGAGGAAGCAGACTTTGTGAAAATTAATATTTGTGTCATTCTCAAAACCTTTGGCCACAACTGTATATGTATATTATTTATAGTGATTCTGATATATACTATATGTATATTTTACTCTGAAGAGAGATGGGTAGTCCAGGTCCAGAGAGTAAATTTCCAGACCAAGATGTTGTTTCAACCAACCAGGTGAATACACTATGACTGTGACTCTTTATACTCAGTTGGTTGGTACAGCTTGTGAAGTCCTCACACATACTGAGCACAGTCTTACATTGGCTATGAACAGCAGAGGGCGCTAATACAGATAAGATGAGCAAAGAGAGAAAGATACTGAACAACCACATGTACTAGTAAGATGCTTGAGGTTTGACCAGCATTGTGCACAGTATGGAAATGGGTCTGAGCGCACGCCTTTGCCCTGCCTGCAGGGAATGCCAGGTGAAACACTGGCCGAAGCACAGGACGGCTTGTCAGCTGATGGCTGAAGCTACAGAAAAAGTACAGAAGACCTTAAATATAAAGACATAAATTGTGAAGATCTAGACTGTTAAAAAAAGGCACAGTCAAGAATCATCAGAAATTCAAAGCCCTTTCTATCCAGATGTCATGAAACTATGTACTGATTAGAGGTCTTTGACCACAAAATGAAGCCATTAATAGCATTTTAGGTTGTTGAATGATTTATTAATATCACAAGGGCTAGAAGCATCTCTACATGGGCCCTAACTCAGGCCAGTGACTCAGCTGTAATATGTATATGTTTCAGAGCATGATTTAGCTTTTTTCGGTTAACTTACATTTCCAGGTAATATAGATGTTGGTGTGCATTCAATAATTAGTCAAAATGTTTCTTGGGATAACCTATTGAGATAGTTTGGAGACTGCTTCAGTGTTTTATTCCAAAGTTTATTCATTACAAAACTCTACATTTGTGTTCTGTTGGTTATACTGTTGGTTGATGTGATCAACCATCCATCCATTCAACTTTGAGCCATTTATCAAGTAGGCTACAGGGTCTTGGAGATGTTACACCAGGTTAAAGTTTACAAAAGGAATAAAATAAGAAAATCTTAAATATGACCATTTCTATACATTGCAGTGTTTCCTACTGATTACTTGTTAATCTGGTTGTTTTTACTTGTTTTACTTGTTAATTCCGTTATTTTTAAGAACAGTTGGCTCACATACCAGAACCCAGATCTCCTTGTTTCTGAACTTCGACCAGTATTAATAAAATCATTACTGAGAATCTGAGGTTCAGTCATCAGTAGGAAAGATTTTACCATTCTTTCCATTAAAACAACAAATCATCACTGCATTTAATAAAAAAACGTCAGTTTGACGTTTTCACCAGCACATGTCAGAAGACTATGCATTGTCCTTTGTAAAAACAAAGACATTTCCATCTGGTTTTTGTTTATTTATATATTTATTTAATCTTAGCTAACATGACAGGAAATTAAATCCAATGGCGTCGACCTTTGAAATCAGACCAAGTCTTACAGTCTCAGTCGTATAACAGTTAACCGATTTTTCTTTCCTCCCAATCTTGCCCACCCCCAAACATATCTAAAGAAACTTGCTTCGGTGTTTAAGGAGGATCCTCATTGCAAAAAAATTATATAATAATCATCATTTTTCAAGAAGAGTATCACGCTAAACTCCGCTTTTGTATTTGAGCTACCGAAACACAGCATGCCGATTCGCTCATCTGCGCAATAAAACCAGCCTTTTTCCGTTCTGTCAATGGGTGTTTATCCGGGTTGCACACCTCCTTAACCAAGCCTGTGGAAACTTCAGCAGACGCATCAGGGGACAGCGCTGCTGGTTCTGAGCTCCGTCGGACTTTTAACTAAAAACCGTAACAAGATCACTGCGGACGAGGACGAAATATGCTGCTATAACCCACTATTACCCTCCTCGAATAGTTGTTTTTGTAAATATTCGGTTTACAAGACGACAGTGAAAATCCCGTTTGCACCCAGCAACATGCCAGAGTTTTCTTGAAAGTCAGTCCGCACCACTATACAGCAAAAAAAAAAAAATCCCGAGCCTTCAGAGCGACTAAACTTTCAACGTGATTATTTAAGAAAGTGTCGAAGTGCGATTTAAGCTGCATTTGAGAAGCGAGCGGCGTGGGGCCAGACCAAGGTTTCAGAAGCTGCATTGTGCTCCGCCGTGCGAAGCGGACTCGGCTGATGGATCTGCCGTCGTAACGTCGGCGTTTGATGTGGAGAGCGAAAGGGCCACAGCGGCTCCGCAGCCACCGGCGAGTCCGTCAGAAGCACCGGAGCGGGCGGCTCGGTACCGCCGCCGCCTTCGCACCCATCGGCTTTTCAGACTCAAGGAGCCGGCCGGCAGCCGCACAGATGGCAGCTTTTCGAGGGGCCACGGTGACCTACATTTACTTATTCCAAGGTGCGTACTTTCCCCGCATATGTGCTTCTTAGGTTGAGAAACCGTGTTTTACATTAACTGATTTCGTTCAGTTCTGTATGTTGTAAGCAAAGTATATATCATTTGTTAATTTATGAAATATTATTATTTCATAAAAACGTACTGACTTTGAGACATATGATTTTTAAATTAAACTTGTTCCTTCTAATTTTTAAATTAGATTATTTAATCTCCCAATATTCTATAGAAAAACGGGTGTAATGATAACTGTATTTTTTTTCTTGGAGCATTAATGTAGAGTTCTTATGTAGTTGTATTTGTCTCACATCATTTCCTAAGCAAGCGACCGCACACGTCTCCATCCTTCATTCTTGTCGTTGTTTTTGCAGTTGTATACAGACATCTTTAAAGAGGAGATTGGAGTCCTGATGTGCCAAGCGAAGCTCCCTTAGACTGCTGAATACTGAACTTGTCAATCTTATGTTCATTGCGTAACTGCAATGGTCGCATTCGCTTGTCCTGATGGTCTGTCTGCTGCCGGTTGGAGAGCTGGCGGGTCCTTTCCACGTGTCACTGAAAGTCCTCATCCGTGATACATGAAGATTTTTTAAACGTTCCAGCAAAATGTATTTAATGGAACTGACTTAGAGGGAAGGCAAAAACATAGAAGTTTTCTTTTTGTCAAAGTTTCCAGATGTGTTTCAGACCACTTTACTTTTTTTGGAGTCCCTGCTGTGACCTTGAGCTTCTGCAGATTTTTTTCTTGAGGTGAACCAGTGATGTATTGACTGATCTTTTAATGGCTATGGTCAGAAATTCAAGATGGAGAATTTTGTTTTTAAGTGAAGTGTTGACAGTTATAGTATAGTTGAATTACCAAATCATGCCCCCCTCCATTTTTGACCCTTTACAGTGAGGTCCATCGCAGTACTGCACTCCCCTCACTCATCTGAGTACCTCTGATAGGATGTCTCGGGACGAGTTAATCGAGCTCAAAGAACTGACTCGGAACGACCGGATTGAGCTGACCGACCCACATGAATCCCGTACGTCCCGCCTGGAGCGAGTCAATGCTGTGCGTCTCAGTCCCGGGAAAGTTCCAGAACTGTTCAACCGGGTCCGCATCATCCGGTTGCTAGGAGACAGCATAGACACACATCTCACCAACGCGAGTGGAGAGGGCCATGACTTCCAGCCCTGCACCCACACCCAGCCTACATGGTGTGACCTTTGCGGAGACTTCATCTGGGGCTTATACAAACAGAGTTTACGCTGCATCAGTGAGTAGCTCCAAGCCCTAGGCACAAGTCCTTGTACATTTCTGTTTGTCCACCCAGCCGGCAGTCTGCCTACATTCTCGCGGTCTTGTCATTTGTGTCATTTGTGGCCCATGTGTGCCTCATGCAGTCCTATGTCTGACGTCGTCTGCCTGGCTGGGTACAGCGAAATCTTATGGCCTGCTAGTGATTGTGTGGCTTACACCTGGAGTTGGGAAAAATAAGCTTTTTGTAATGCGGTTTAATTGAGACTTAAATTCATTAATTCTGATGGAATGCACATAAACTGTTATTATCAAGCTGTTTTTCACTGAAGAATGCTGTTTGTTCGTTCTTAAAACAGAATAATATACAGTACGCTCAAATTTGTTTTCACCTTCTTAATATAGAAGTAACGGCAATTGGAGAATTGAAAACAAACCTGTGTTGGTTGGGTACTGTTGTGAGACTGTCTTAATCTTTGAACAAATGCTCTGCTTGGGTCCCATCAGAGCAGTCAAACACAGCCAGTACTTGACTGTGCTGCTTGTGTTGTTTTTCATCAATCTTTCAACATTTCTCGGCACATAAAGGTTCGATTTCTTTTATCCTTTAGCTGGTGTGTGTCTTGGTACACCTGAATGACCTTCATGCAAAACGACACTATGATGGATGACATCAGGTCTGAATTACTGAAATTTCCCTGTTGCTTGCTTAGCAGAAAAAGTAGGCACTCTGAGGAAGTAAAAGAAAAGAATTCAACCCACAGAATTTCCCCAGATATACGGCTGTTTCACTTTAACTGTACGGCATTATGGTGTTATTAATGGTAAAATGTTCTCCTGCATTTAAGAACCTGACACTTTTATCCAGATTATAGCACTGCCCTGTACAGACACCCAGTGCCCTTCTTGTTGTTCAGTACCAGTGGGCGTCCACTTAGCAAGCCACAGTCCCCCCCCCACTCTCGTAACTCCAATCCACAACTTTTATCATTGAGCTCCTGTCCCTCAAGAAGTCTCTGCCCGGCCTCAGTAAGGCTACCCCCAGTCTTTAATCTCCCTTTAAAGAGGTAAGTGTCGAGGCACACTGATCTGATTCCTGGGCTTTTTTAATGGTATTAGCATATCGTTTAGCGGTTTGACGTTGATGGGAGGAGAGACACCCATGTTCCACACAGCCTATTTGTACTGCTTAACTACTAATTATTTTCAGTTTCGTTACTACATTATTTCATTCAACCATTGCTTTATAATCCCCAGTACAGTCACAACAAGTAATTGGCAAAGTCTGGCCTTAGTTCATTTATATGATCTTCATGTATGAGCATCTGTTGGCTGCCTTAGCAAATGTTTCTGGACATACATCTGTATTTAACCTTATTTCTAGACTCTAGTATTACAAACTGCAGGGCATTGTCTCACAGACAAAATATCATCTATCCATCCTTTTCTATGCCCGTTTGTCCTATATAGTAAAATAAATAGAGAACAGGACGCAGTTTTGTAAACAGGGAAGTAAGATAACATTTGTTACCCTCAAATGGCAGCAAGCATCAAACCAGCTCATTTTAAAGAATGGATAAGCCTTTGCCTCAGCTTCCATGGTGGTTTAAGATTAGTTGTTTCAGGTGCTGTTTTCTTGAGCCACAAAATGTTCACACAGATTTCCTGGAGGTCAGCTGGCTTTTGGTTGGGTTTTATGTGCTTTTTCTTGGTTGGCTCTTCATGGCCAATCGTGAATATTGACCTCTACATATGAATCTGCAGCATAACTTCAAAATTATGTCTTAGAAGAACCTGCATAATAAGATCTTCTAAAAGACCAAAGTATTTTGTCTTCATTTGCAATTGAACACTTTTAAGGAACATAGTATATGTTCTCTTGCTTCAGTATGATAACACGCCCTAGCCTATGTTTGTGGAGAGCAAAGTAAGAAGTACATCTGAATGCTTTGCTTCACGCGGTGGATTATGTTGTTTGAAAAACTTGTTTGCTGAAAGCTCATTTTGTCAGGCATCCTTGTGGTGTAAACCTTCTGAGGGCATTGAGTTGCTATCACTGACTGGCAGCTCTGGACGCACTGGTGCCTGTTGAATCAGGCCAGTTAATAAGAGAACCATAAGGTAGGGGAGCAATATGAAGATGTATTGACAGGAAGCTCCGAGTCGGTTTGAGTGCATAGTGCCATAGTATTCCAGAGCATAGTACAGCATTCCTTCAGTTTGAGGAACATGGAGCATTCTTTGTTCTTCACAGGAAACCCCTCCCGCACAAGAAGGACATGACACCATTTAAAAGGGTCAACAGAAGGACATGGGAAATGATAGATCTGTACAGGCCGTTGGAGCAGCTTTTTAAATATCGTTGCTGCTTATTAACCCTTTCACGAGGAAGTCTAGTTTCAACTGCTTGATCAAGGGAGATGTTAATAGTTCATATCATCAGATTCCCAGTTGAATTTTTGTCATTTTAATCATTCACTTTTTAAGCAGAGTGTATTTTATTAAGGCACTGTTATAAAAACTTTTGTTATTCTTTTCTGCCGTTTCACCAGCATGCGAAGCTGATCTTTCTCCCACACATGTGATGGATATATCTCCAAAAAAGCAAAGCGAAAGGTACTTTTCAGTCCTCATTCGTCTGTCCTTTCATGGCAGTCTTTAGGCCATTCAGGCATAGTGACATGCCAACTCTCATTAAAGGTCTTAATTATGAAGCTAAATCTGTAGAAGCTGTGACTCTTCTTGTTTTGACTCCTACTCTCAGTCACCATCTGTATGGACTGCATCTGTAATCCTGTTTTTCAGCCTGCAGTCCTAGACAGCTACTGGCCTACAGGGGGACTACAGCACAGAAATAATACTTTCATAATATCTTCTTTATTGTAATGATGAATTTCTCCAGCTGGTAGTTAAGCAAGGATGTGCTAATACAGGAATTATTTCAGGTTCTCTCTCCGCACATGTACCAACTGCAATAAAACTTCTCGGAGGCTGATGTGCTAGAGCAATGAGGGGGTGTGTGTTCCCAATTCTCAGAAGTGTATACATTTAAATATCTGGTACACATCAGAAGCAAAAGCAGGCTTTCTTGACACCTACAAGCTGTATTCTAGTTTTCTTTGTGGTAATGACGCAATTTATTTAGAATCGTAATGTGAATTCCCCTTGGCGGCTCTTTCCACACCCATCGATATTCTAAAATTGTCACAATGCTCACGCAAAAGAAGTAATACTGGTTTTTGGCTTTAATGTATATTGTTTTGTTAGGTTTTCGTGTTGGTAACTGCATTGTACCTTTTAAAACATGCATGTGCTATACATTCAAGTAGGTCGCAAGGAATGTAACGTAAAGATGGGAGGGGGACTTCAGTGTGGCCATGATGTTCATATTCACATATACATAGTGGTTACTTTATAGTGTTCACACATGCAGTGTATAGAAAAAGTAGGACTTGACTTAAGCAGGTAGTCAGTACGTGCAGCTGAATGTAGAGGAGCTGCTTCAGTATTAGTGCACAATCCAGTGTTAATGTACAGACAGTACTATAAAGCAATCTTGTTTTTGCAGTATACAGAAAGCTATATTTATGAGTTAAACCATGATACAAAGTGCTGACTTTTGGTTTAGGAAGGATTTTGCAGTCTTTGGTGGGGCAAGAAGTGCATTTCAACAGATAGGGCTGTAATTTCTTTAGGGTACAGAAATAAGTCAGACATCTCCGTGCTGAAGTACAGTATGTGGTTGGGCTGCTGGTTTATGTATGATTTGTATGGAGGGTAGGAGTGCCCGTCTCTAAAGCTTGAAATCTGATAGAAGCCAGTGAAATGAGTTTGAGATGGGTGATGGGATGTCAAGTGGAGATGAAGATGATCACTCTGCAGGCCTGATGTAATTTTCCCCCAAGCCTGAATATTAACAGAATTTCTCAGCTTAAGCTTAACATAAAGCCAATCCACCTTTTACGGTGTAACATTGTATAGGCCCTCACACACACACACACACACACACACGCATGTTGGCGTCCCAATATAAATAGGGACCTTCCATTCATTTCTATGGGAAAAACCTCAATCCCAATCATGACACCCTTAACCCCTACCCATCCCTAACCTTAACAATAAGTAACCAAACAAAATGTAAGACTTTTGGTATTTTTATGTTTTTGCATTCACATATTTTATAAAATTGAGGTTATGCAAATGGGGACCTGAAAAATGTCCCCATTTGCATTTGAGGAAGTTTTACGACACTTTGGGGAGATTTTGGTCCTCAGATGTAATCTTTGCAAACCCACACACATGCACTCACGTATGCACACATACGCATGCACACACACATGCACTCACGTATGCACACATACGCACGCACACACATGCACTCACGTATACACACATACGCATGCACACACACATGCACTCACGTATGCACACATACGCACGCACACACACATGCACTCACGTATGCACACATACGCACGCACACACACAGACGCACACACATGCACATGCATAGTAAACACCTGTGCACACTGCCTTAAAAAATGCGATGTTTCAAAAGCATGACTTGGCGGTTAGCATCTTGTCCTTCCTCATGAGCAAAAATATACCAGTTACCGGTAGTTTTACAGTTTTATTAAGTCAAGATGCATTTACCGCTTGCTGAGATGAGAGGAATGAGAAACAATGCTTTTGAAGTTGAGTCAAAGTCCAAATCTTTGCCAATTGGCTACAGCTTTACAGAACAGTAACTCCGAACTTTCGCAGTAAGTTCTACCTTGGCACTTCATGTCTCGTCGCTGTGAAGAACGGTATCCACTGCTGATGGCGTCAGCACTGTCCTCCTCTCCTCTGGCGTTCTCCCTGCTCTGCTAACATTATATTTACTAGAGCTGCTGCTTGGGCATATACTCGCAGTGTTTCTCAGTCTCGTCCTTGGGGACCTCCAGACGGACCACGTTTTTGCTCCCTGGAAGCTGGGAGGGAGCAAAAACCTGAATCGTCTGGTGGTCTCCAATCACCAGGTTGGGAAACATTACTGTATCTGGCTCCCACCCGTTACAGTGTCGGCATTGGCACAACAAATACAATATAAAGCCACGGTGCTGCAACCTGATGCATGAAAAAACTGACCTGAGTCCGGCCTGAATCTGCCGATAAGCTTGAAGCCCATCAGCCCTGGTTGAGCTTGCAGACCTATAATCTTATTATCTAGCCTCGATGAGAAATGCTGTGAGGGAAGACATCAAAGCAAGTGGTATTTGTGTATATATAGAAATTAGGAGAGGATCTCAGATAATATGCAGGGAAAGAGCTTGGTCATGTCAAGCAATAGGCCCTGATAATCAACTAGGATAGGTTCTTAGGATGATACAAGCTAGCTATGGTACCGATGATTTACAGCTCAGCAAGAGCCCAGTGAAGGATACCATCAAAACTCGGTGGCCAGTGCTGTCCTCCCGAGCTAGGCACAGGAAGGCCGGCCGGATTGGAGAGTGGGGGCTGCGGTGATCAGGTTCAGTGAGATTGGCCAGTGCTGTCGTTGGCACAGGTCTTTGGACTTGCCCCATTTCAGCCATTTCACAAACACAGTGGTGTTATGAGGGAGACGTCTGCCACAGAATGACTGCTGGACTGGAAGTCAGAGGTTGGAGTTGCTGGGGGGAGACACTGATAATGAAGGAGGGAAGTTTGCTGTTAACTTTTGTGCAAAGGAAGGCTTGACTTCAAAAGGGGGTTGTTATTCTCTATACTCTATCATTTTATTTAGAATTATGATATTCTTTTTTGATGTTATTTTTTGATTAACCTGTCTGTCTAATATAAATGGCTGACTATCCAGGTTATTTTGACCTGCATGCTGCCTCAGGAAACATTGCTGATGACTCAGCAGCTGGTTCTCATGCCATAGTCGACTCCATGTATAGAGGAGAGTATTTTCTAAGTGTGTGGAATTGTGAAAGTGCTGTGAACATCCCCAATGCAAAGGACGTAATTCCCATTTCAGCCCTTCTAACAGATCTTCTTCTGGTCTTTTCAATTGCTGGCTGGGACCTCAGGCCTGGAGGCAGTAAGACCCCATGCCTGTGCATTGACAGTTGGGTCTTGCTGTAGGGCTGTTGGGGGCTGGGCTTGGGGTCTGCTAGTGGATGTCTTTTGGAAATCGGTGAGAGAGGTTGGCTGTGATGAGATGGGGTTTAGATCTCACAGCTCTAGCCTGAGGTAATCCCCTTGACCTATTGTTGCCAAGTAATGAGATAATGTATCCTTTATATTTTTAAAATGTATTATTGAGAGAACGGGGGTGGGGTTTCACAGAGGAGAGTCAGTTTACTGTAATTGTTCCTGATCGCTTGTTCCACCTTATTCCCAGTGTTTGTTTATATGGGATTGTTCTCCCTCTGTTTCGGTCTTGACCTTGGATCAAACATTATATGTAACCGTATGCGTTTCAGTGCAGTGCTTTTTTCTCTCTATTCAACTGAAACAGCATTTTTGTTCCATCCTACTCTCTCCTCCCCTGAAATGGGAATCCCCAAGTAAAACTCTGGTAAATTTCCAAATCCCTGTGCTTTGTGGTTCCCAGGCTTTCCAATAATTATATACAGACATGCACATAATGATTGGTTTATTGTCATTTAAAAACTGAATGTTAAATTTGTTATTTTTACAGTTTTTATACTCTCATGTACTCCCCATTGATCCCGGCATAATTCCAATCTTTGATTTAATTTCCCATTATGTTTTGTTTTGCTTTTCTCAGGAAGGTGACTAGAAAACAGAACACTGATTGTGTTAATATATGTTTATTTCATCAAATAATTAAAGATTACTTTTACTTGCTTAGGTAACATGACATGACTCCGGCGCCAAAACATTTACGTCCCCGCTCATTGACGTCATCAATTGTGATCGGTTCCTAAGATCGGCTAAGTTTAACGAGTATCGATCGAGCCATAAAATGTGATTATGGGCCGATACCGATGTTCGGCCAGTCGATCGGAGCGTCCCTAGTTGTAATTCTGGGTCACACTGTGCCTGGGGCCCCGTTGAAGCAGCACTAGACACAAAGGTTCATTCCAGATGAGATGCCAGTCCATCAAAGCAGATAAACACAGATTATGGGCGGCAAGTTAGGGACTCTCATTTGCTGTTTGTCTTTGACTATGAGAGAAAACTAAAGCACCAAGACAAAACCCAATAAAAGAAGGGAGAAGATAGAAACTCCAGACGCACACGCACACGCACACGCACGTACACACTGACCCTGCAGCGGGGGGAGAGGAGCCACTGATCCCAGCAACAATCCTGAGCTGACACTACAGCCTAGCCTATTGTGTATATTCTCTTGGAACTTCGGCAAACGTGTTCAATTTTTGCTTAGCCACAAGAGGGCAGTGTGCTCCAAGAATGGTGACACCAGGCATCTGCTATTTCATTTTCCATCTAAGACCATAGTACTTCCTCTCTTATTCAATTTCAAATAGAACACGCTTATATCTGTCTATCTATTCCACTATTTCCATTCTTTTATCTTTCAATCTTTGAGAGCCTTGTTTGGGTCGTAGGAAACATTGAATGCGCTTTGAGTCATAAGGCGGTTCTTTGAAATGTTTAAATGTATGATGAGCTTGTGAGTTTCCCAAACATGACAGCCTGGTGGCTCAGTCTGTAGCACTGTTACCTTAAACCCCATGCTTGTTTGTTTAAATTTCTGCTCTAAATGAGACGTTGGAATGTTCTCACCATGATGTGAGGGTTATGAAACCTGTCCCTTATGTACAAATACACAGTGCATTGGAATACCATTTCCCTTGCCCCCCCATAGTCAGTCAGGTCAGGTTGTGGAGCATGCACTGATGCAGCATGCTGCCACACCCACCACATGGGCAAAACTCTTTGAGATCCTGGCTGGCGACCCCCCAGGCAGGCACATGGTCCAGTCCCTCATTCCAGAAATGACCATCCATCTGCCACAGTCAGGTGTTACGTGGGCGTCCCCTCGGCCTGGTCCAGCTGCTTGGCTCCTCAGCAGTGAGGGTCCTGTGAGCCGGATCCCCCTCAGGGAGACGCGCCACATGGCCGTAGCGCCGTAACTGACGCTCCCTCACAGTGCAGGTCATGTGCCTCATTCAGGATTCCTCTAGCTACCGCTCGTTCGACACAAAGTCCAACCAGCCTTGCCTTGCGAGATGAAACACCTCCTTCTGGGAATACTGGCAAAACCAGCACAGCCCTCGACAACCGTCAGGGTCTTATCAGGGAAGGTCTGCCACATCACATTAGGTTCAAGGATGTTGGATCCCAAGTCTGCAAGTTCCTCACACAAACTGCATGCAAACTCATCAGACACAGCTTGATCTTGGAGTTTGGCCTAGTCCAGCCTCATTCTCCAAGTACGTGGTAGCCTACTGGATGATAGGCTGTGGTCAGATTTCACTAACTGGGCTCTTTTGTAGACCCTGCGGTTCAGCAGGAGCCTCCAGTGTCTGCCCACGAGGATGTGATCGATCTCCTTTGCTGCACCACCAGTATTGGAGTACCAAGTCCAACCATGCAGCTCAGGGCGTTGAAACCAGGATCCTCCAGTCGATAGCCCCTGATCCTTTGAAAAGTCAAGGAACATAGAGTCACTCTCATCCCTGTCGGGACTGACACAATCCTCATAGCCAGCCCTGTTAGTGCCAGTGGTCACATCGAAGTCACCCATGACCAGAGGAGTGTCACCTCATGGGCATCCATCAACCACTGAGTGAAGTTGTGAGTAAAATGTCTCCCTCATTGAGACATCAGTCACCGCAGTCAGAGCATACACTGAGACATCAGTCACCGCAGTCAGAGCATACACTGAGACATCACTCACCGCAGTCAGAGCATACACTGAGACATCACTCACCGCAGTCAGAGCATACACTGAGACAGCAGTCACCGCAGTCAGAGCATACACTGAGACA
>JABFEB020000104.1:13661295-13698277 GCA_019775895.2 Stomatorhinus ivindoensis
AGAGCATACACTGAGACAGCAGTCACCGCAGTTAGAACATACACTGAGACAGTAGTCAGCGCAGTCAGAGCATACACTGAGACAGCAGTCACCGCAGTTAGAGCATACACTGAGACAGTAGTCAGCGCAGTCAGAGCATACACTGAGACAGCAGTCACCGCAGTTAGAACATACACTGAGACAGTAGTCAGCGCAGTCAGAGCATACACCGAGACAGCAGATAAGATACCTAAGGAGTGCCTTAGCCTGAGCAGCAAAGCTACTCCTGTGGAGAGCAGAAAGGTATCGTGCCTGTTTATATCGAGCAGTTGTGAGTTACGATGGCTGTAGTGCTAATCCCATCACCAACCTCCTGCAAGTTGGAGGAGCACTTGCAGGGCCAGATGCAGTTTACCGTCATACTCGGGACATAATGCTACACATGGTGCTACACATACATACAAATACAGCAAATAAATGCATAACTTCAACGATTTAAAAAATGGAACAGTAAGAATAAAAAACTGTACAAATTTTGCGCATGTGCAGAATGTGCAGTGCAGACCATGTGTGCAGTGTATGCAGTGTCCCCTGTGATGTGTCACTGTCATTCTTTTCAGGCTTTGGTCCTGCCATTTGTCCCATGCTACCTGGCACAAGCAGGATACCCCCCCCCCCCCCAATAAATTATCCTAACTTTTTCTCCACAGTAAAATCATGGCTTGTGGATTCAGTTCCAGTCCCAGCTCTGTGTGATCTCTTTGCGTGTTTTTCAGGGGTTCTGTCTGTGATCCAGAAACATGTAACTGAAATAGTGTCGTTCTCATAGCCTGTGTATTCTGAGGAGTGCTAGAGTGTCCTGTGCTGCCTGAGACAGACTGCAGGCTCTCTGACGCTGTAATGGATTAGTACTTACCAATTCCATGGGGAAACATAACACAAAATTTGAAATGTGTAATTCAGTCTTCCTATAAAACATTGTGTGTAGAAGACTTTAAATATAAAGAAGAATCTTTTACAAAATGTACTAGTTGACTGTGCAAAATGAAAAGAACAATTCAGCGACTGATATTCACTAGACTAGACATAAATTGCACTGATACCTCATATCAGAGGCTACATTTGACGTAAGGTGAAGGGGACCCATTTCAGGAAAATTGGAAACTTGAGTGGAGAATGCTGGAGGGGGGAGGGGGGCAGTGTGTCTAATTGGCCCCCTCCCTAGTTACATGTGGTCCTGTCTTCTGCTTCCTCTGCTCCCCTCCACATGGCTTTCAGCTGCTGGCCATGTGTGACAGACCCTGGCTGATGTAACCCCCAAGCAATGCGGGGGCCGTGTGTCAGCACCAAAGCGACCACCCCCCCTCTGAGACACCCCTCTGCTGAGGAAATGGTTAAAAGCATATCCGCTTCCCCGCAGAGAATCCTGCAGATTGCCGTTTTGGATTAAATGTTTATATTTGTCTGTTACATTAGCCTGTTGTTAAAGCATCTTAACCATTATGCTTTTCACATCACTCTTACTCGGCACAGCTAAATGTTTATATTTGTATGTTACATTAGCCTGTTTTTAAAGCATCTTAACCATTATGCTTTTCACATCACTCTTACTCAGCACAGCTGCCTTTTCATAAACCTGTATTTAAAAACTGCTCCTAATGTTTCTGACACCGGTGTGGTGATGGAAACGTTTGGCATATTACTGCTATTTCATTGCCTCTGGGAGGCAAGGATCCTTCTCAGCACTTCCTTGCATCCGGTTTCCTCCTCCTGTCTTTTCTCTGACGGTTGTTTGAGATTAGGGAGCTGTAAATGGCGCCGTCAGCCATGTGAATTCACCAGTTGGACATTTCCTCTTCTCAGAACTCTTCAGAATCATCGATTGTTGATAAAGATTGTTAATTGTATGTAGTTACGGTGTTTTATGTAGTAGATTGTCATATTGAGAGCCACTTCCTTTGTGAGCTTAGTTTGAAAAAGCCTCAAACGCAGGGTACCCAGCTAAAATAACAGCGGATGATATGACCTGGATTAGAAGTTCACTCTGATCACCTGATCATACCACTTCCCTTTTCACAGTTATTATTTGTATGGGATGAATCATCCTATGAGCACTAAGAGTACTGTAATGGAAGCATAGCAAGACCGGATAATCCATGTCAAGGAGGACACTTTGAGCTACTTCAGGTTTTACAAACTACTCTAAAACTGTTTGGGTAAACAGTTCAGTTCCTCTTGGATTTTGACTGATTTGTTTCCTTGATTGAATCCAGCTGTTTCACATTAACATTAGTAACAAGTATTTGATTATTTGAGACTTACCAATCAACACATAGCAAGAACTCAGTGTTAAAATAAAATCGGGGTCCTTTTATTTGAAATGGTTGAAATGTTATTTTACAAATCCTGTCCTAGCTCAGGGTCCTCCCTTACATAGATTATCTGATCACGCTATGCTAGCGACACTAAGGACATTTTTGCTGTGTAGGTTATACTACTCCACACCCTACCTGTGTAGCAGTACACATGCAGTATAATCTAATGGATATTTCATGCACTGGTGGTGCATTGCTTAGTGAAACGGTGAAATGTGGAAAGAAGAGATCTCGATTTGCCTTTCTCTTCTCCGTTCTAGACTGCAGATTCACCTGTCACTACCGCTGCCGAGGACTTATCCAGTTGGACTGCAGTTCACATCCCAGCTCCATTTCCAACCAGCTGGACATCACAGAGGATGGCATAGAGACTGATACTGATGTGGTAAGGGCAAATGGGTTTGTATTGTCAAGCTCTAATGGGCTGCACCACAAAAGTCTGTCTTTCCATTATGGTCAGAAGCATGAAGCATGAAGGTTTTGGCTCCTCTCTGATCCAGGAGCCGACCTCAGCTATGCCAGTCA
Source organism: Stomatorhinus ivindoensis (assembly GCA_019775895.2). Lineage (NCBI taxonomy): Eukaryota > Metazoa > Chordata > Actinopteri > Osteoglossiformes > Mormyridae > Stomatorhinus > Stomatorhinus ivindoensis. The sequence continues at coordinate 13,664,175 of JABFEB020000104.1, forward strand.
AGGCTTGTGAAGCCTTTCTGCTGTGTTTCCCAATCCGGATCTCGGGGACTCCTAGTTCACACGCGTTTCTGCTCCCTCCCAGTTCTCTGCCAGAAAATCCACATTTTTACTCCCTCTCTGGCTTTCCCTGAGGAACAGAATAGGAAATTTTGTCCTAGGGTAATGAAGGAGGTTCCCCTTTTCAAAGCAGGTAATGGGTTTGTCAAGCCCAACCATATGGTATTAAATATTTTTATACATCGTTCTTTGTAAGTGTCTGTTGGGCTTCATCAGTCCAAAAAAGAAAGACTTTCTGTCCATTTTACAGCAACTTAGGTAGCTGTACTAATTTTCAATAAAATATCTAATTACTGTTTATGCTGTGGTCAGCCTAGGAGGCAACGTATTATTATTTTATACAACTACCATTTTTAGGTGATATGGTGAGTCAGTGTATTGTATGGTGGTCCCATACATCCTGGGTTGTCTGTGTGTGTGTGTGTGTGTGTGTGTGTGGGTATACCTTACCTTACGGGGACACAATTTCCCGACAACGATCAGTTTCCTACGGTTATGCTTAGGGCTGGGTAGGGGTTAATGTTGTCACAGTTAGCACTAACATTTTTCCCATAGAAATGAACTAGCGGTCCTCATAAAGAAACATCAAACTTGAAAAAAGCAAAAGTGCTAAAATCAAGCCAATACTGAATAATACTTATAATACTTAACATATTATACTGCACCAAATAATACTTATCTTATTATATAAAACAATACTGAACAATTCTTATTATATTATACTGCACCGAATAATACTTATCTTTTTATATTATACAGTATTGAATAATATTTATAATACTTATTATAATATATTGTACTGTATAAGACTTATTATAGCATCTCTGTAGCACTGTTTCTATTCTTTGTAGTTTTAATGAAGCCAAAAGAACTTCTGAATTAACTTCTTATGTGATTTTTATTTTTTTCCATTTGCAGCATGCTTTCTCAACAGTTTTTTTTTAACTAGACAATCTGGCCAAAATACTTGGTTCCAGAACAAGCTTAATTAAAGCCATTGAACCCCCTTGAAAAAATTAACTGACTTATAATGAACCTTTAGGGCTTTTCATTAGTATACATTGTCATTATTTCCCCCAGGATATGCAAATCAGAAGGCCATTTGTCTTCCGATACTTACAGCAACATGTCCACCCTGCACATTTTCATATGAAAAGAGGCAGTTTTTACATATTCTACTATATGAACTCAGTGGTCATACTCAGCAATTTTGCTGAATCTGTGGCCTAGACTCTGGACATTTACACGCAGTTTCCTGTAAGCAGCAGTGTTCAACCAGCCTTTTTTAGCTGTTAAGAAATAAGCACACCTTTATGTGTGCAAGGCATGCACAGACACGCATGTGCAAAGCATGCACAGACACACGTGTGTGAAGCATACACAGACACATGTGTGAGGCATACACAGACACACGTGTGCGAGGCATACACAGACACATGTGTGTGAGGCATACACGGACACGCGTCCACACAAACCCATGGAGTTCCTTCTGTTGATCTGTAATTTCTCCTCTCCTCCCCCACCCATTGTTCATGAGCTTCTTCTCTGTCACCCTATGATCAGCCTCTTGCCTTAACATGGCTGAGTGTGTGCGTGTGTGTGTGTGTGTGTGTCTGTTGGTGGTGGGGGGGGGTTATCACTTGATGTCCATATAAGGATATGTTTCCTTTTTGTCCCTGGTTCTCCAGTACTATCGTTGTGGGCTTTCTTTGACATATTGATGTCCAAACCTACAGAATATACAGCCTACACACAAAATGCAAGGCTAGACACACTGTCTTATAGACACCGATGTGGGTTTGGGTTTGCCGGATCCTATCAGTGGTGCTAATGTTTGAAAGGAACCCTTACTCAGAGCCTGTAGCCTGATGAAAGCTCTGATTTATAGGCCCGCAATAAATGCCACGTTCCCAATCTTCAGATTAACCTAGTGGCAGCTGCGTGCTGAGAAATAACTTCCTAGTGCTCGTCAACCCTTTTGTGGAAGAATTGTGGAGCTTTGGAATAGAACATGTGGGCAGGCAGAACTGTTACATTTTTAGATACGGATCTTTCCAAGTTTTTGTAAAGTGTGGACCATCTGGCACGGAACTGGGAGGGTGCAAAAATGTGAAGTCGTCTAGCAGGGAGCGGGGAGGGAGCAAAAACATGGCACGAAGGAGCATAAATTTAGCAGTGGCTTCAAATTGAATGCAAAGGGCTGCCTTTGTGGGTGACTGGAAGATTAATTTCACACTTCATATGTGGCCCCTATGAGTAAATATAGTATATTACTACATACTGTACATATTTGTTTGAGGGGAAGGTATAAAATGCTTCCCTCTGTGAAACCAGCTGCTTTGCACCTCTTGGCTCAGTCTTGTCTTTGCCTGCTGCTCTATTTAGAACATAGCATCTGTGCAGACCCCATCTCTTATCCCCAGATGACTGGCCATGGCGCCACTCTGACCCCCCCGCCTCCACACCACCCCCTTCGTTGACTTGTCTTAATGCTATCACTCTTCTGCCCTGCCTTGCCTCCAGAGCAAGGCCATTAGTACCCTTTAATTTAATCTGTGATCATTCATTATTTACTATCATCCATTTCTGTCTCTTTGGGAGAGAGCTTCCAAGAAATTCTGACTTATTAACCTTATACTGGGTATATATAGGATGTAGATGTACTCAGTATTGCTCTGTCAGTTTCTCAGTCATTAGTGTAATAGGGACCTGTCTACACACTTTACTGTAGTAGCAGTAGAGATGGTTGGACCAGTGACCCCTGGATAGTCTCCTGGGACGAGCGGGACTTGGGAAATAACGTGTCCATATGTGCCATCTGCACAAGCCTAGATTTTATTATCTGCCCATTTATCCTATACAATAGACCCATTTCCACAACTACTATGTGCAATATTGGGGATAGAGGGTTAGATTGAATGAGAATGCAGAGCTGAATGAGATGTGAATAAAACTGTTGGCCGGATTAATGCACGAGGCAGACTAGTACTCCTAATAGTAACAATAATCCTAAAATAACTCAGTGACTTAACATCGATCCCTGAACAGCGCAGGTGATTTTTATAATGCAATACTAAGAAACTTTAGTTTAAAATGGTTTGTTGAAACATATATATATATATATATATATATACACACACACACACACACACACACACAATCACACTACATTACGGATTTCCATGCATTTTGTTTTATCTCAAATGTGAATTACCAGTGAAAATCATGGTATCTGTCTAAATTATAACTAAAAGCTGCCAGAAAGACTTTTGTTGAGACCACAGGGGCAATCATATGAATATAATACTATCATTTAAATCAAGTGTGTCTGCGCATAGATTTGGGTCGTATTACAGTAATAAGGACAAAATTAGGTGAGCAGGGTTCCATTTGGCAAAATTTATCATGACAATTATGTTGGAGGGAGAATTATGGGGACGCCCAATTTATAAAGAGTGTATAGAAATTTTTGGTTTTAGAAAGTTATGAGTTGTGCCACAAGCGCTCAGTGTTGATATGATTAATCCCTGGGTCACAGGAATCAAACCCCCACAGTAGTTTTGAAAACATTCATTGTATAAATATTCTGAAACATATATGTTACCTAAGTGATGAAGCCTTGAAGTTATGTACGGACAGCTGGTTGAATATTGAATGAGGATGCAGGCATCTAAATAAAGTATAAGTATAAACTTTGTCTAACATCTACCATAAAATCTGAATTTTAAAATATTATTATTATTTATTATGTACTCTCGACTGGACTGGCAATCGGGAATAACGGGCATTTTTCCGGTGGACCTGCAAAATTTTTATTTATTATGAGGGGCCGCAATGCCCAGGGGCGAGTTTTATTCCCGGCAACTATGGAGTTAAAGGCCGTTTTTTCCTATACAGGTCGAGCAGGAAAGGGAAGGGTATGATGTCAGCGGGGAGGAGGAATTTCCTCCCGCAGCCAATCGGGGAGCGGCGTTACCGGCCTGTGTATTTTTTAATCTTAACGGCCGGGCGGGGCGGGGCGCAGGCTGCGTCCGCTTCCTTTAGTTTGCTGCGACGTGGGAAAAGAGAGAGCGGGGCTTAAGAGGACACGTCGGCTATTTTTGTACAGACAGCTGTTTTACTGTAGCTTGTGAGTTTACAGGTTCGCTACAGACTCCCCCATCCGATATTTACATATCGTTAGATGTGTAGATAGTTTCAGAAGTTTTTAAAAGTTATTTTACAGCGAGGTATTAAAGTTCGGTTTAGCGAGAGTAGTCGTGACGATGAGAGGCGGCGGCGGCGGCGAGGAGCAGACGCCTTCCTTCGAGATGACGTGGGGCAGCACGACCAGCAGCGGCTACTGCAGCCAGGAGGACTCGGACTGCGAGTTCGAGCAGTACTTCACGGCGCGGACCTCCTTCATCCGCAAACCCAGGAAGGAGAGGGTGAGGCCGGCCCGCCCGACGACTCTGACCGCTGCCGAGGGCCGTTATTTGACGAGCGCTTTGGGGCGTGTGTGTCGGCCGCTTAACTAGATACGTTAATGGAACTAAACACAACTGTTATTGAAAGAACAATTAATGGAAAATAAACTGTTCGCGGCCGTTAGTAAATGTTCGTATCACATCGGGATATGATTTTTTCCCCCCGATTCCGGGCCGGTTATTACTATTTTTTTACTCTTTCCTATTCAGCATAATATATTTAACATGGAAGGACTTAAAATATTGAATGGTAAGCCTGCCTCAGATCGCTAGTAGTATCCAAACGCAGTCCAGGTACGTACAGAGTACAGTCTAATTAGCTTTTAGACGTTTTTAAACAATTTACAGGGCGATGGCTTTTCAGTGGGGATGAATTACTCTGGAAACGGAAACCTCCCCTTTATAGTACATTCACTCCCTTATTTCGCATAGCCCTTGCCAAGCAAATAACATGTTTGTTTCGTTTCGATTATATTTAATAGCCTATTTTTATCGTCTACCCGGAGCCACTGAGTAGTGAAGTATAATTGCACTGCTTTGGTGTAATGTTTTCCAGTTTATATATTTTCTTTTCCACAAAGTGTTTGCAAATAATGACCTTGACTTAAGGTTTGAGGTTTGTGTCTCATTTGTTTCTGAGTAAACTAAAGAATTAAGTAGAGTTTTCGAAATTCCCTAAAACCAGTAGAGGTAAACTAAGTTTCCAGTTTTAACTGTCAACTAATTTGTGCAGACCTACTCATGACTATCCACGGTATTCAGTTTTGTATTATATTGTATTTATGCTTGGTGAGGAAACTGAATTTCTATCTATTAGGGATGGGGGCCGCATACAGTGTAGATCAGAAACCTCTGCTTTGTGTGTTGTGTGCGCTGGGCTTTGATTGTTGGCATCATTGAATCAGTTTGCTTGGCCTAATTAAACATGTGAGGGGGTGTGTGGCTGCCTCAATGTATTCCTGTGACAAATGAGCCCCACTATGACACCATTGTCTGGGTAAACCCCACGGGCCGGGGGCTTCTGAATGGTGAGAAGCTGGCTGTCATATCCTGCACTCAAGAATCCTTATCTCTTATTTGCCTTTTGGGAACAGGCATGTGTGACTAATTCATCCATCATTTTTACAGGAAAAGTTGTTGCATCTTGTTATAGAGAAATTCTGAGTGCCTTCAGATGAAGGAATAAATATGAAAGTTGAAGTAGTACCCCTATTAAACAGTAAGAGACAGCCAAGTTCTCCTAGATGTCCAAAACAGACCAAGCTCAGCCCAGTGTTTGAATTTTAAGGGAAAAACCTAGACAAGCTGTCATGTGGTGGAAGCCTTTCAGTTTAGAAATGATATTTCACTGCTTGAAATAGTTCAGGGATATCTCTCCGAACTATCTACAAGACTAAGAAAAAAAACACTTTGCTGCCCTTAAAATCATTGGTCTGTCCTCAGGCACAGCTTTGCTGGTTAATGGACACTTCTGTTTCCTGCTTTCTTTTTCTTTTAGGAAACTGACCATTCCTTTTCTTGGCATGTGACTATGCTTTATGTCCCAAGTGGAAAAGACACATCAGTGTCGTTTTGTGTGAAATGTTTAACGCAGAACATCTGTTTCAGGGACTATTAAAATGATAAAAGGTATATTTTTGAAGGAGTATTTGAACAAGTCTGAAGTTAAAAATAGCGTTGGTGTGTGTCATGCATTTACTGAATTTACAGCTGATTTTTATGCTCATACTGAATAGCTTTTGTCTCAACTTGCCTACGTTTTCCACCTACAGCATTTGGTGGCCTGAAAGTCCCTCATGCGTTGCAAATGACCTGCTTATCAAAGATGCCCAGGCTAGCCTGCCAACACATTCCAGCATGTAAAAAAAATCTAGAGTTCTCTTGCCTGGAATCTTTCTTCCCACCTACATTCATGCCATCTCTCCGGTCATTTTCAGTGGTGACTGACAATTCTGTTGGTTCTTTATTTACTTTGCATTCTTTCCATTGTGTAGTTGTTGTTCTGGGTTTGCAATGTTTCATAATTCTGGGCTTACATTTTCCACCAGTTTTAAATATGGAACTTTACAATGTCATATTTGATCTGTCCTTTTGGAAGTCAGTTTATTAATAGATATTCTGATATTTAAAATTTTGGGGTTTTATAGATATGAACACAGCCTTTATTAGGTTGTGGTATCTATGCTCACTTTTGCAGGATAACTGTAATTGTTTTACTCTGCTGGCAGTAAGCTTGTTGGATACCATGTATTTATCAAAAATGGAAATTATCTGCGGCGTGGAATTGAGGTGTTTAAATGGAAAACAGGGTCTCTGTGTGTAGATGGCAGGAGGGTTTCGGTCATCTCTATCTCTGATGAGATGAAATCACTTGGTTGTTCCTCTTTGAGGGGAGGCATTTGAATCTCTTGTCCAACATTCCCAGGAAGAGCAGTCCTTCCTCTGGTTCCTGTTGTGCAGGGCTGGAGTTCAGAAGGTCGGGGACTGGCTAGTGGGAAGGAAATGCAGTTCCACCCTGTTGGACAGAACTCCCTTGCAAGGGAGTGGAGAGAATGCACGTATGTTCCTGACCTCTGCTCACCTGGATGTCCGTAGGTTGGTGGAGGGGGACTGTGCTCCGTGAGGCCTGACACCATTGTGCTGAGTCACCTTTTCAGAGCTTCTGTAACATGAAGAGGGAAAGCAATGCATTTGTATTGTAAAATGCCCAAATTGTTTTTATATCCATAGTTCATTTTGTACTGCTTCATTGTAGATGTGCTGTAATGTGAGGTGATATTTAATGAACATGATTAAAGGTCACGGAAAGTAATATTCACTAACATAAAATATCACTACTAGTAAAATGTCAGGAATGCCATGCATTCTGACTATTCTGATAAGGATTGATCCCAGTGGGCACTCAGACTGTAGCTAGAGTACGTTTCTTTATGGCAGCCTGTTGTGTGTCACTGGTGACAGTGGCTCCCACGCACACAGTGCCGGTTGAACACTGGAAAGCATAGTGGCTGCTTCTGGTGAGGCAGCACAAAAGTAGCTGTCTTTATATGAACACAGTGCTTTGGAATGCAGACCAAGGAAACCTCAAACCCAGCCCAGAGAGCAAGGCTTTCGGCTCAGCGCCACCTCCTTGGTGGTGGGGAGGTGGAACGAAGAACTCCATTGGGTGCCAGTGATGTCATGATGACTTCCTGTTGGGCAGTGCTTGACGGTGTAAAGTCTGATGCAATGGGGGTGAACTGTAAGCAAGCAGCACTAGAGCTTATCGCCATGCGGTAAACAGTTTGTGCACTACTCTTGCTTAGTGAAACAAGCTCCCACGATGAACATAATTTGTCTCAAAATGCCTGCCCAACAATTCACCACTTTAAATTAACCAGAGAATTGACCTTAAAAGCTGCATTTTGTTTGTTTTTGGGAGATTTGTCCTGTGAACCCATCTGCTGCTCCAAGGTGAGCAGGCTGTGACCACTTCTCAGTACCAGAAAACATTTAGTTGCAGGTGTGTGTAGTCATTTAAGCTGCCTGGGCCATTGACTACAGTACCGTTATTAGCTTTGTTCCCTTCACCGAAGCCCTGCTGCACAGAGCTTGGCACCCGTTTGTACTTTACTGTGATCAAGCAGCTTAATGACATTTTATGCTGATTGCTTTACTTTCACAGTGACCCTCATGCACCCCGTAGGAAAATTCCGTTGACATGAAAGACAAAGCAGCACATTTATATTGTCAGGATGTCATGCACAGTAAATCAGATGTGCTGAAATATTTTGCATTGACTTTAACTGCAGATAACTTTATTACTCTGCATTAACATGAGAAAGCTGTTTAACTGTTTAATGTATGAGCCCTACTTACTCTAATAGTAATGACTTGGTTTTTCATCCGAGGGTGTTCAGCTTTAATGGGAGAGCAGCAGTTTGTAACCTGTGCTTAGTTCAATGCTGCAGACAGGGCAAGCGCTTGATAATTGCCCTGCCGTCTGTAGCTTGTACTGGATAAGTGAAGTGGAAAAAGCAGCATGTAACAGAATGACCAGGACACTTGGAGCATTGTCTGTCCCTTCAGTCCTCTTTACTGTTCCCATATTGCATGGGTATAAGATTTCCTCCCAGTGTCTCTTCAACTGTTAACAGATATTATAAAATCTAAAACTAAAAATACTGTATTATAGGTAATTTAAATGTGTAGACAGTCATATTTTTTGTTGTGTTGTCCCTGCCCTTGAGTATACCATGAACATTTTGATGGAGTCTTCATCACTTTTACTAGTACCCTGTCTGTGGGTAATGTGCTGTTTGTGTATAATGTACAGGACCTTGTATCATGAAGAATGGGGGGGGGGGGGGGTATTGTTTTCTTAGAGATGAGTGTCTTGGATCTCTAATATTAGAAATGTCTGTTTAGGGTAGATTTCCTTTTCCCACTTTTAACCTCTCCAAATGGAGGCCATGGGGGGTATAAACTTGTTCTTTGCAAGCGATGCTGGGGGAATTATGACATGGAGGCCCAGCCAGACTCCTTCCCTCAGCCTCCTGAAACAATAATAAGCTATGAGGAAGTCCTAGGGGCTCATGTGATCTCGTCTGACATGTGATCTTAATGGCTATGAAGAAATGAGATGAAATCACTTGGTTATTCCTCTTTGAGGGGAGGCATTTAATACTGCTGAGGATCAGTATTAATCTTTCTGTTAGCCTTTGTCCCGGAATAAAGTTAGTTAGTGGGGAGGGACTGTTGTCCCTGGGGGGGGGGTCCTCCTCCCAGTCACATTTCAGCTGGGGTTGTAATCACTTGAGGCAATGACCCCAACATTTGCCATGTAAACTTCTCACTGGATTAAAATAGAATAATTTTTTCCTCTTATGACTGCATCATGAGCCCTCGTTACAGGATTAGGTTTTTTTATTTTCTTTTTCCCCCTCTTAGATCAAGGCCAAGTGTACTTCTTTGGTTCTGCTCTGCCCTTGAGGGCATAATTTAACAAGTATATATTGAACAGTTTGCATTACTAATTGTAAGCTATACATTGTTAGTTTAGTATGCCAGGTATTCCCGTTTACAAAAATTAGTCGGATTCTCTCACACTGTTATCAAGTACTAAGCCTACCTACATTTGCTTGCCATCTTCTGGCTGGTTTCACACTAATACTAATGCAAGTAAAACTAGCGTAGCATAGTTGCTGCTAACATTGTGGTGATACGGAGTTCTAATGTAATCTGGTTTTTTAAATAAATCTTTGCTGACATCTAGTGGTGGTAAAAAATTTATTTTATCTTTCTAACCTTGATTTATGGATTTTCTGCAGGATGAACAGGTTGAGTGGGGAAAGCAGGAGCTGTCTGTTGGCGAGATTGAACAGAAGGTGAAGGAGTATAATGCTCAGATCAACAGTAACCTCTTCATGGCACTGGTAAGGACTTGTGCACAGTTGTCGATGTTCTGTAAAGCTCCGCTGAACAGGCTTCCAATGTTTATACCTTGGGTGCAATAAGAGCGTCGTCTTTACAGAACAAAGATGGCTCCTACACTGGCTTCATCAAGGTCCACTTCAAACTGGTACGACCTGTGTCCGTTCCCCCACCCCGAAAGATGGCTGCATCACAGGATGGGGGTCGTCGGGGCACGGGTGTGAAGCGGCGTACCTCCTTCTACCTTCCCAAGGACACGGCCAAGCACTTGCACATTAGCTCACGCACCCGTGCCCGAGAGGTGATCGAAGCACTGCTCAACAAGTTCACCGTGGTGGATAACCCCGGCAAGTTTGCCTTATTTGAACGCAGTGAGCGTCATGACCAGGGTGAGACCCAGTCACAGCTGTGCCCTTCTGTAGCCAGCCCATCATGCACACACAAGAATACCTGTGTGCATTACTCCTTAATAATATTATTACTCCCTTGATTCAACTGGAAGATCCCACTGATGAATTCTAAGAGAAAAGATTGCGTCTAAAGATAACATACCTTTATTATTGTTGTGCAGAGTCTGTTTTAAACTACATATCCGCCTTGTTAGTATGGGAAGTTGATGTTACTCACGTCTGTCGACCCCCCCCTCACAGTGTACTTGCGGAAGCTGGCTGATGACGAGCACCCCCTTCAGCTGCGGCTGTGTGCAGGACCCAGTGAAAAGGTCCTCAGCTTGGTGCTGAAGGAAAATGAGACGGGGGAGGTCAACGTGAGTGGTCTGCTTTTTATCTATCAGATCCACTTCCAAGTAGAGACCAGAAACTAAGATTTTAATGTTTAGAAAGACTGAGCAGAATAATAATTGCCAAATTTTCGTTTTGTTTCAATCACTGATTGACACGAACTGTTCTCAAGTTATGAGCTGGGTTTCTCAGTCCTGACATTAATTCATGTATTTCTGATATAATCTTGAAAATGTAAACATTTAGAATATACCAAATTAATTACCATTCTCTTGCTTTGTTTGCAGTGGGATGCCTTCTCCATGCCGGAGTTGCACAATTTCTTGCGTATCTTACAGCGTGAGGAGGAAGAGCATGTCAAGCAGATCGTGCAGCGATATGCCCATGCACGAGACAAGATGCTAGAGGCGCTGGCCAGCAGCACTCCAGGCTGAGATCGCGGTTCTGTGGCATGTAGTTCTGACCAGTAGCCTTATAGGGCTACTTGTCGCCCAGTGAAATCAAAGATCTGCCTGAAAGTGTTTGAGGACAAGATGCAAAGCTATCGTGCTGGTGGTCCTCTGAGAGCGAGCGAGCGAGAGTGAGAACGTGCAGCGCAAACCTTGAAGTGCCTTCGACCTGGAGAGATTGAGTTATGCTTGTGTGGAAAAACGAGCGAGAGAGAGCGCGCAAGAAATCACAGAACAGCCATGTCCAGTTGTGCAAGCCTTGCTAAACTTACTCACAAATGTATTCACACTTCCAGCTGTACACATGGTGCTGAAGGCACCTGTGTCTGCACAGAGGGGACACAAGTGTTGCAAGTAATGAAGGGTTGTTGCTGCTGTTGATATGTCAGCTGTTCTTGTCATTCTCTATTCCTCCACTTCCCCTATGAGTCATTGAGTGGAAATTAAACTTGTTTTGAATGGTGAGGAAAGCCTGATTGAATCCTGCTGATGGTGATTCACAGAATGATTGTGAACTTTTAAATTAGTGTGGCCAGCCGGCATTTCAATGATTATTCAAAAATTATGTGACGTCATGGATCAAGGTTGTCACTGTTAAATTTTGTTTTGAAAATTGCCTCAGCGTTGATGATAGTGATGATAAAATGCTAATAAAATAATAATGTTGATCATAATTTAAAAGGCAGAATGTTTTTGTATGTTGACTCAACGTACAGGTCTTGTTAAAATTTGTGTTCCTTTGTAAAACCATTAGCATTAAACATATCAACGTTGAAGATTGATTGCATTCTGGTTGGGTGGCCTGGAACAACTGGGGTAATCAGAAATTAGGTTTTTATATACACTCTGGACATTACCAGACTGATAACTGATGCTCTTTACTGCCATGGGGGGTGGAAGAAGACTGTTTTGCCCTTTTTAAAACGAAAGGGTGGAACAGTTACGCATGGTAGATTTAATACTTTATGTACTTCATATTGTATGTGTTTTTGTCTTTAGTCAACTAAGAGCATTTGTATCTTTCTGCCCTCCACAATCAATATGACTTTTCTGTTTACCATCTTGTATTCAACTGTATATTTCCAGTTGTTCCTTGAAGAAGGTTCTTCTGAAAACAGTGTCAAATTTGACACTGCAAAATAAATGAATCCCTCACAGAAGACTTTGGAACTTTCATTTGTAATCTGAAGGTGACACTATATTGTTAAAGATGCTTAGTACTAGTCTGTATAAACAGGCATGTCCTCACACATCCTAACAACTCATTCTTGTATTCGCTTAGTGTAGACCAGTGTAGCAGGGGTATCACTGCAAGTAAGACTTTAATTTGTCACTGGAACAAAATTCTGAATAGTACATCTGTTTTCCCCATCTCCAACTGATATTTTTATTATATACACAAAAAGATTGCCAGTTATGAAATTTCATGATGGGGAACAAAACTTTCGGTCATTTATTCTAAAGATTTCTGTAGAATATGTAGTGGAAGCTTTGATAAACTAAGTTTTAATTTATAACAGCTGTCCTTGAGCTGAAAATGTAATAATGTAAAGTGGATGGAACACGGGAACCTTTTGAGTGATATTGCTGGGCAATTGCCAATCCGATGAGTCAAAGGGCAACTCATTTGGATTTGGATAATTGTGAAAAGTTGCCCACTGCCAATCAAAGTTTTTCAGCTAGAAACGTGACCCAAAATCTATGGGTAAGTAACTGAGCAACACTGGTCGGCAACATTGCTCAAGAGGTTGCCCTTTGTATAATCACCCTTACACATTGTCTATATTCTGAATGATGTCCCTTTGCTTAAGAAGGGATGCTTCAGAGGCCATAATGACTACAGATGGGTGGCACTGATGTCTCATTTAATGAAGACAATTGAGAAGATGCTTCTCTAGCAAATCAGACCTCTCAAGAATGACTTCCTAGACCCACTACTCTCTGCAATCCAGGCACACATAGGTATGGAAGATGTTACTCTGCACCTGCTTCAAAGTGTCTTCTTATATCTGTTAAAGTTGTGGAAATCACTCCATATGGGAATCAGGGTTGCCTCACACCTCCACAGTTGGAGATATGACTCTCACCTCCACTCAGTGTGCAAGAAATTTGCACGCTCTTGTCTTGCAGTTCTCTCCATAGTACATTTATCCTCCGGAGACCCCACCCCTTCATTTATGTCTATTGCAGTGGACATTTTGTTTTTGTGTCTATCTTTTCACTCATGTAAGGAAACATATTTATTCCTGTTGTACATAAAATTTTAAATTGTAAGTTGTCTTATTTCCTCCAAAGACAAAAAACCTAAAATTGAAGGACATTTTTTTTCTTCGGGTCTCAGGAGGATATATGTGATTAGATTAACTGGCATTTGTTGATGTGCGCTCATTTATCATTTCGTTGGTGGTTATTATGCTGGAAGTGACTTATTTTTATGCCTCCGAACAACAAAAATGTCCCTCCGGGAACAATAAAGTTTTATGTTAAGTAAGGAAACGAACACAGATAAATGTCCTACAGCTTGCTTACAAAAACAGGTTAATTTTTACAGATTACTATGAGGGAAGCAGACCGATTATCGATATTAAAAATGAACCAAAACGCAAATATATTCACGAGATATATTTTGTAGTATATATGAAATTATTATCATGTGATCGGGACGATGACAACGACCGCAGGAAGTGACGTTTTCCTAAGGAAAACTAGCCATTTGGTCGCACAGACTACCTGCATGGAAGGTTTCTGCTTCTCGTTTGGAGGATATTTATCGTTAGTCACTAATTACTTAAGACTTGTTTTAAAATCGAAGGAGGGGCGTATTTAATGAACACCAGAAAGTGACATGGGTATGTGTCATTGCAGCAGTTGCATCATTTGCAGTGAACCACAGGATTGTAGGCTTGGCATGCTTTGGGGCATGGGCCGGACTCAGCCAGCCCAAAGAGCACAAATTCTCAGAGTTACTGTTGTTTCGCCATTATGCATAAAAATAATGCTTTTGATCAATGTCCAAAAATGACAGGTGTAATCGAACAGCTGAGGTAGATGGCTAGTCAAAGCTTTCCTATTTGCAGACACAGAAATGTAATGTACATCTGCAGATGTAGCGTGTTATCCGAATAGTAGACGGTAGGTGCACCTGGATGCAGGTTTGCTGGCCGGAATTCTTATGGAGTTGTCTAAAGCTAGTGCTCCGAATTAATATTTAACACCGAGCTATATGGTGGCAAGTGGTGAAATGATAAATGATATGAACATTTCAAATGAAACCTTTGAAATAATCGTTTAATTTTGGGCGTAATTTCTATTGCGGATAACCCTCCGCAGAAGGCAGATTGAGGAATGAATAATGTAGCCGTGTACCTACCCGATGTGAACACAACATGGCATTTAAAGATGCTGCATTATCTAAGCCATGCAAACACAACATGGCATTTAAAGATGCTGCATTATCTAAGCCATGCAAACACAACATGGCATTTAAAGATGCTGCATTATCTAAGCCATGCAGCACATGGCCGGCATGCACGCTTGTCATTGTAGCTGCATATGGGATATTTATGGCTGTGGCCTGCCACGTAAAGTCTTCGACATTTGCAGGTTTTCATCATATTTTTGTTTGTTTCTTAATACAGGTTCGGGCTTTTATTTAAGTACTTCTTGTCTGGATTAACTCGCCAGTAATTGTTTTGGAGCCTTCCGGAAAATAAGCTATGTTCCGGTGCTGAGGATGGGAGGTAACAGTTCCAAGTCAAAGGGCCTGTGGCCTTTTGCCGGTTCGGGCCCGGGTTCCGATCCAGCCGGCGAAGGGAGTGACCAGTCTCTGGCAAGGCTGCGTGGGTCGCGAAGTGCCACGCCCTTCGTATTTACGCGGAGGAGGTAAATACAGTCTTCAGAATGATATGCTTTTAAAATGTAATGCTTTCCGTTGTTGTAGTTTCACAAAAAATCCTTGTACACGAATTTCACGACAATGTTATGCATTTTCCACCAGATTTATTACAATATTACTGTAATCTTGCTATTAATGGTATAATTTGTCTCCTTTGAAGAGTCGTAGTTGAGTAATGGCCAACAGCATACAAAAATACTAAATAAATATAAATGTTTGACACAGAGCCAACTGGAAAATTAAATGATTATGTGATATCCTATGAAATGCCAGGTGATTTGAGTAGTAAAGGAAATTTATTAATGATGTAATAGCAAGCATTTGTTGTAGTATTGTGGGCTTGCGTACCTGCTAACTCTGATGTGTCTGTAGCTCGTTGTACTACGATGAAGATGGTGACCTGGCCCATGAATTCTATGAGGAGACAGTAGTGACTAAGAATGGTCGGAAAAGGGCCAAGCTGAAGAGGATTCAGAAGAATCTGATACCTCAGGTGGGATGTAAGATCTTGTGTTTTAGGATAGCGTGGTTTTTGCATGAAAAAAAAGTTTTATAGACATATAGGCAAGGCTTTCGTGTGTCGTTGGCTTTGTATTTTTTTGTTTGGTTTTTATACTCATATGCCTTATGTTTGTCAGGGAATTGTGAAGCTTGATCACCCACGGATTCACGTGGATTACCCAGTTATCCTCTGTGAAGTGTGAAGGACAGCTGCCACAACAGGCCGCAGCCAGCACTCAGATAATTTCATCCAAGTCTTCTCCACGCAGCCCTGCCGACCTCCGATGTCCCATACTGGATTTTCATTCTCAGGAGTGGTGTGTCTTTGGAATGTGTTAACAGCGCCCACTTGTGGACACCTGGGCCCATGGAGGGTTGAGTGGCTGCTGCTGCCACCACCAAGCTTTGTGAGAATCCTTTGACTACATCCCTTGTGGAGGTGCATTGCCAGCTGATTGGCTGAAGTTGTTTTTCCATCTCTTTCATGGGGGGGTGATAAGTTAGCAGTCCAACACATACATAAACACTCACGGTATGGGCATTCGTAATTCCCATTTTGTTCTTTGCATCGATAAAGGTGATGAAAGCCTCACTGCGGTACTTCTCAGTTTCTTCTTAGACCCGTGTATTTGAAATGTCAAAATGAATGATGTTACAAAGGCAAACGTAGTATATATTGCTTGGAGGTAACAAAACTTGACTATATTATCCATTCAGTGTGTTAAGTTTAAACTTCCTTAGTTTTTTAGCAATGAATCCTTGGAGTTTTGAGACTTGAGAAGGTGTCCTATAACACTTCCTGAAAACGGAGATGTGTTATTTACTAATGTTATTTATCTAGGTGGTTTGGGGGCGTAAGCGGTACATAGCTGCAAGCTATGGCATGGAAGATTTTTTTAATCTCTATTATAGATGTATAACTATGGAGTTATGAAACTATATTGTCATAATTTATGGTCTTTTGCTCATTCTGCACTACAGCCCAGTAGAAAACAATTGTAGTTATCTAGATGCAGGTCATTGAGACTGGGTACCTTAAATTGAATACTGTTGGTTCATTAGTTAGCAAGAAGGACAGGCGAATGACAAAGTATCATGTTTAAAATCAACACGGGAAAATTTGTGTTTTGTTTGCACTGTTTGCACCAGTAGATAACCTGAATAGACTGAATTATGCAAACCTCTGATATCTCCCTTGTGTATGTTTTATTCTGGAAGTCGCTTTACATATCACTCATCATTTCAGATTTCCACTTGCAGATCGGTCAGATGGCAGATTAAATAAGACGTTGTTTTATTTCCTAAAGACATATTTGCCTATTTATATGACATAACGTATCACTGATGTAGTTCAGCTGAAATCTCTTCATTTCAGGAGCAAGACCCTTATGGGACTAACTTGTTACCTTGTGGTGAGTCCCTGAACTAAATTGTTTAGTTCATTAAGCACTTTGTTTATCACGATACACTATCCAGAATTATGAATCACAGTCTGTGTTAATGCATCTTACAGAGGGGGTTATTTTTAAGTTTATATATGTACGTGTTCTATAATTTTGCATTCTTACAGATTTTTACAACTGGGTATTTAGAGGCACATTTACCTAAGTGGGGTTTCAACCAGTCATTTGTCTGTTTACTAGTTCCCTAAACTTGCTGCTGCCCAATGTACAGGGACATTCATTCTGCATTAATAAACTGCTTTGCAGGTATTTTTCATACCACGTGGCCTCACGCCTGCTGTTTGACTCTCCAATTCTGCCCAGGTTGCGCTGTCAGTAATATTTTGGTAATTTCACCTTCATTGCTATTCTGGGTGTGTACTGGTGCACATTACTCTGGTGAATGACAGTAGTTAGGCTATTTCCCTGATAGCAGCAGTGTGAGTTTGTTTCAACAGGCTCTCAAGCTTGCAGAGTTTCTACAGATTGTTGCATTTGAAGAATGGAACTTCCAGTATGCAGTCTTTTTCAGTTTTGTGATATTGACACTAAACTGGTTAAATCCTACTGAATGTTCTTGTGCATAATGTTTTAAATCTATTGCTGTTACCAACAACTTCATAAATGAAACCTTGCTGTGAAACTGCAAATAACCACCGTTGTGCAGGGACGGACAGGACGCCCGAACCTTCTGCAGCCTGCTTGTCCCTCAGACTCCCTCATATGTCGTATCAGCTGGGTCTTTGTCCTCACATTCATGCTTCACCCCCATAGTTTTCGGGGGACGCACCACATGGGACAGAGTTACCTGCAGAAAGAGCTTGATTTGAATGGGTCTGCAGTTTCCTTCTACCTTAGAAGGGCAAGTTTTAAAGAGAAACCAAGGACCACTTTTTGAGTTACACTCTGTGATAAATGTATAGTAAAAAAGCTCAGTGCTGCCTCTCATGCTGGGATGGGTGCACAGCCTGTGGATCAGACTCTATTTTAGGGCAGGCAGCCTAACAGCCTGCTAACTATTTAAAGAAATATTGCATAAGTGCACCAAATGGTTTAAAGGACAGATTGTGTATTTGCAGTTATATCTATATCTAATTCAGATCAGCAGTGCCTCTTTGCATGATTTCTGTAGCTCCTGGATTATTTTAAAGCCTTTTAGCTGTACATTCATCACAAAGCAGAGTACATCAGGCAAAATGTGGGTTGATGTTAAAGCCAAACTGTTGAATACTTCAGGTTTTAATGTTGATTATTCTTTTTGGACCAGTTAAATTGTTTTTCAAAGTAATGCTTTCAAAATTGTAATTGTTTAGTAGCATTAAAATGTTGACACTGGCTCAGAAGGAAGCCTGCGATATAGGGAAATCGCTTAACTGATGTGACCATCTGAGATGGTAGTCAAGACATCCATATTAGTCTGTATGTCTGTGCAGAGGTCCTTTTGTGTTGGGAGACATTAAGAGACAATGTGAGAATTTTTTTCTGTCAGAGAGGGTACTTTTTCACTCCTAATTAAACATCCTTTTAGAAAACATGGTGTAAAGTTTATTCCCGCCTTGTGCATTTGTTTTTGTTCCTTTGTTGCCAGGTAGAAGTTGTGGGTCCACCAAACTAAAACATTCAGATGGTATCGGTATCCTTCACGTTTATTAAGATCAGAGGTTCCTACTGCTGTTTTTTATGCTGGAGTTGGCATGATTTCCTGCAAGGTGCCCTGGTCAGTATAGTGGAAGATGTGAGGCTCATTGGTCTACATTCGGCTTTCTCTGTTGTGGCTAAAAATGGAAAACAGATCTTAGTAGCATGGTATTGGATTTATATGTATGCAAGTGTCATTAAAAGCTAATTAAATTGCTGAATTATGCAATACTAATGGGATTTTTTGCTGAGTTAAAAGGTGAGTTAAGCGAGTTTTGTGTGCTGGTTTATAGGACTTGCCAAAAATCACTGATCTTTAAAACTTTTCTTCTACAAATACCTGCATTCATTTGTTACAATTGAAGTCTTGCTGTTGTTTGTTCAGCTGCATTTTTGTGCACTTTTTGTTGGTTTTCCTTGTTCTGATGCAGATGGTTTAACACATTTTGTCCCGGTGATTTTGGTATCCGCAATTTCTTTTCAGATCCAAAGTTTAAGAACAAGACTTGACAAATTCTATTCAGCAAAACAAGAGACACTAAATACAGCCTGTGTAAAATGCTGTAAAATCATGTCATGATAAATGTTAGCAGATGGCCTTGGGTAATTATACTGTGACTTCATTTACCAGTTTCCTTCTTTTCATAGAGGGGCCCACTGCTCGTAGTATGTGAGAACAGTTAGCACACTTATTTATGACTTCTGCATCCACTGTGATATTAGTGCTTACGTTAGCTTGGGTGGTTTTTTCACTGAAGTGAGCATCGCAAGCGTCGCTCGTGAGATTGTTCATTGTGAAAAGGAAGAAAATGCACATTTGCTACATTGGAGTCAACATGTTCCCTTTTTGGTTACTATGAGAGTAAGCAGACTATCATTAACATAACTATAAATGATGAGTATTGTGGTGTTTGCAATAGAGTGAGAATCTGCAGCCTTTCTCATTGAAAAGTTGCTTAGACCAAGCTGACCTTCCCTCTCCGCTGATGCTCCTTATCCAAGAATGTTGGAGTCCTATTTTACCTGATAATGCTGAAGGAATATTATGCAAGAACTTGACTGAACTGGAAAAACAACACAGCAATCACGCGATTTACGCTAATTTGTTTTTTTTTTTTTTTTTTGCTGATACCGAAATTTCGATGATATCAACATTTTTCAGCCAAAGAATATACTAAAAATGGTACAAGCAGTGATTTTTTTCAATGTGATGGATCCAGGCATACTTTGTGTGAAAAAAAAGATAAAAAACAATGTGTTCCATATCAAATGGAATAAATTTGTTGGTGAAACATGTTGCAGGTATATATACATATAAATATACAGTATAGGATGAACATGTTATTTTCAGTCTTTGTTCTACATTTGCATTGTTTAATATGTTTTATTGTGCTTTTATGTTCAGCCTTAATTGATGTTATAAGCTTTTTATTGTGATATTTGGGAAAATTGGGTTGGAAACAATTTTTCCAATTAAAAATAATGGAAATTGGTTTATATTTACTTTTATTGCAATTTTACATATGTTGTTGAACAAATTAATGTATATCGAGGTAACACTGTGAAGGATCCACTTAGTGTTTTCATCAAGAGGAGTTTGTTGTAATGTTCCCAGGAGGACGAAAACATACTTCATTTTTGGATTTATGGTGTAAAGGGTGTTCTTGTGAATTTCACCTCTTTCAGGTCTCTGACATAATGAACTCTACTCAAACTACAGCATATTTGTCATTTGGATTAGAATAAACTCATGCCCCAGATGTGGATGGGAATTTAGACATGCAGTTTAGACAGTATCAAGCAAGCAAATTCTTGTCCTCCTATTGTATGGATACAAACCGCATGTATGCATACATCCAAGTAAAAGTTTGTATATACACTATGTGTAGGGCTGCCACTTTTGCACAGGTAGGGATGATATCAAGACATTTAAGTAGGCATTTTTTAAGTGATAAATATTTTTTAAATTTTGTTTGTTGTCTTATTATTTTAAAATAAATTCAAATTAAATGTTTCCATATAGCCATGGTTTTATTTGTGAAACATATTGTACGTATGAGAATGACATTGTGACGGAGACATTGACAGTGTAGGAGGGGCAGACCCAGCCCTGACAACATGCTGGCATCTCCTTTGATCCTTGAGAAGGTTTAAGAGCATAATGTCTGGGCAGCTTTCTACAAAAAACCCACCTTCATCCCCGGGGCCTATTTACTGCCTCTTTCAGTCTAACGACGTCCCTCCATTGTAATTTTACAGCCCTAGGAGAATAGTGTCCCCCCTGATATACCGCCAAAGGCATGCACTCCACTTGAACTGATTTCCTGCCCCCCCAAATGGGTGTCCCCTACTCCTGATGCTTCGGACATCCGCAAAGACATGGAAAGTGTGACCCGGGGATGATTTTGCTGCCGTCCACAGGACGTTTGACCCTCCCGGCCCAGTGTGTCCATGCGAAATAGAGGCACATTGTCATCATGTGTGTCATTTTGCTAGCAGGGGGTAGAAAGTTCTAAGCTGTGAAGGGTGTAGGTTTTACCACTACCACAGCCTCAGTTCACCCCAGGCATGGAAAAAATATAATTTTGTGAAGACTATATTGGTGAAGAACATATTTAGTCTTATTTTACATTGAATATTGTGAGACAACCTGTGCCTTCACTGCAGGCTGGAGTTTATGGTTCAGTTAAAAATGCAGCTTGTCACTGGAGACTTAGCACGCCATATCTCTCTTACTTCCTTTGGCTATCTATGTCTATATTATTATTATTATTATAATTTTACTATGCTGGCCAGGGCAAGTACTCATTTTTTTCTTTTTAATTTTAATGAAGTATGAAAAATCCATCCTTATTCCTTAACTTCTTAATCACTACAGCAGTGTTACCAAACCCGGCCCTCGGGGGCCACAGACATTCTGTGTCTTTGCTCCCATCCAGTTCCCTGCCAGACTGTCTGTGGGTTCCAAAGAACCGGATTGGGAAACACTGCACAACTGGAGTGCAGTGAGCTTGGAGCCTGTAACGGTAAACATGGGGGGTGAGTTAAGAGATGCCCAGTATGGGATATCAGTAGCATGGGGGGGGGGTGAGTTAAGAGATGCCCAGTATGGGATATCAGTAGCATGGGGGGTGAGTTAAGAGATGCCCAGTATGGGATATCAGTAGCACTGTTGTATTCAATACTGGATCTTTAAATGTGTAATAATTAAACATTTACTGGTCTGAATTCTAGTTTGAATACTTTTTACTGTAAATACACATATAATTCACACATAAGAAGGAGGCCATAATGACACAAATAACCAGCATACAGCACAAGTAGGCAGGGGGACCTTTCCCTACACACTGACTAGTATAGCTGTAGCTACCAAGCAAGGTTAGAGAAAGGTCAGTAGCCTTGCTGATCCTTTTTTGGAGAGTCACATGGAACACAGTGCTGGCTTTCCCAGACCCGGAGGCGGTCCTACGTTTGGCTTCCTGTCCAACCCGAAAGGCAGGAAGCAGAGGAAGGGAGTGCATAAGGGTAGGAGGGAAAGATAGGTGGCGTTAGCCGGACATAACAGGCAGTCTGAATAAGGCAAGCCACTGCCTGTGACAGAGCCAATGGACTGTGCCACACAGGCTGGGTCTGCAATCGGCCTGGATCGCATGCATACTCAGGGTTCCTCAGATCTCTCCACAACTACCAAAGAAACTTCATACTACACCTCAATATAGAAGGGTGTTCATTCAGTCACTGTTTTGTAAGTATTGTTCATTTATCTGTATTGTTACAATTTAATAGTTATATGTTTGTATTGCACTTTTTCAAATCCTACTTTAGTTTTAGTTAAAAATAATTTGGGAAGTAATCCTGTTGATAACTCTGGAGATTGGTCATTGTGTCTGAAGGTAAGAATAATAAAGAATGTTGTTACAAAATCTGAATACATTTGTCATATGCTAACATCGTACAAAACCAAGGTAAGTAAAAAATTTACACTAGAGATGTCCTTTACATGTAACTACTCAGATAAGGGCCTTAGAACTCGCAGAAAGCATGCATTTCAATTCATGGATACTTTATTATGATAGTCAAATGTTCTTGCTTTTCAATTCAAGGCTTTTTTGTTAGTTGCATGCTTTTATCAGTCAATATATACTTACTTCATTCTAAGTAGAATAATGAATGTTTCCCATCCTTGTAAAAAATACAATGTATCATTCCAAAAGGAATCAGTAATTTCTAATAATTTAATGCTATGGCCTAAGTAAAGATTATTTGACCCCATTTAACTTGAGATTCTTTTAAATTGTTATCTATTTGGTGCTGCCTTTACAAGCGAAAGCCATTTTCATTTGGATTTTTGCTTTATCAGTCTTTGAGATTCCTCTGTGAGTGGATGCAATAATTTATGCAAATACAAACAGCATTGTGATAACTTGCTAGAATGTGTAACCAGTGATGTTGACCTTAAGAACATAAGAAATTTACAAACGAGAGGGGGCCATTCGGCCCATCAAGCTCATTTGGGGAGAACTCAACTAATAGCTCAGAGTTGTTAAAATCTTATCTAGCTCTGATTCATAGGAACCCACGGTTTTAGCTTCCACTACACTAGCAGGAAGACTATTCCATACTCTAACTCATACGCTGTGTAAAGAAGTGCTTCCTCAAATTTGTTTTAAAATGTTCTCCTGCTAATTTCCACTTATGGCCACGAGTTGTAGTGTTTAAACTAATATTGAAATAACCATTTGGCTGAACAGCATCCAGACCAGTTAGAATCTGATAGACCTGCATCATGTCCCCCCTTAGTCTCCTTTGCTCGAGGCTAAACAGGTTCAGCTCAGCTAACCTCTCCTCATAAGACATTCGTCTAAGACCAGGAATCATTCTCATAGCCCTCCATTGTACCTTTACTAAAGCAGCAATGTCCTCCTTAAGGTATGGTGACCAAACCTGCACACAATATTCTAGGTGGCTTCTTACCAAGGAATTACATAAATGTAACATCACCTTCCTCAACAAATATAACGGCTTCAGTCCATCTTAGTCAGTCATGCCCTCCCACAGCACCAGCATGTATTGAGTCGCCTTGAGGGGGCATGAAGTGAATTAGAAGCAGGCTGGGACATTGTTTTGATCTTCAAAGATTCACCCAGTTGTGGCATTGTTCTTATGCTGTGACATCACCTCTGGCTAGAAACCAGAGAATTCTGTCCTGATTTCCTTTTCCATCTCAATGGCATTGGCAGGTGGGTCGCTAATACTAATGCAAGAACAGAAATTAAAATGTAGCTCATAGTAGACTTTCCAAACAGGAAGTCCTTCCACTGTGGTCTAGAATTTGCCAAAAAGCATTTCCTCATTTCCTGCTTGTCATCTCCGTCTTATCTTCCTCGTCATTTTTTTGCAGATAACTTAGATTCTGTGGTGAGATATAATATAAACTGTATGGCAGAGTGACAATGTGTGGCTTCACCAATATAATTAATTCATGTATAAAACTCCTGTCATATTGCTTTGTTTTAACCATATGTATGGAAAATAGTGATAAAATTGGTAACAGGTCTATGGATTAACACATCTTTCCCCTCAAAGCAACTGTACTCTTTTTATTGATTAGATGTTTTTTCAATAGATTTTTCCTTTAAGTGTTCACAAAGGTACGTTCAATTAAATGTATGAGACAACGACTAAATTCAAAGCATTGTAATGAGGTGATTTATACTTGTGTTGTGTGGGGGGTGGGATTTGTGTGGAAGGTAGTGGTTAATTAAGTGGCTACACCTGGCCTGTCAGGGTGCGGTATTAAAAGAGGCAGAATGGATAATGCGCGGGGGACTTAATCGGAAATACTTTGGCAAACCTATAGCAGTCGGGGGTTCAGGGAGTTGGGTGCCGCCGGCGGTGAAGCTAGATAGCGGACTGTAGGTTCCGGTGTGGTAGGGCGACGACAGTTAGTGCGGGAGGTACGAGAGCATGGCCGCTTTGTGGCCAGGGGTGTTTGGTAGATGTGAGAAGCGGAGTCCTAATGGTGCCGGATGGGCGTTGGACTTCCCTCTCTGAATGTTTCTGCAAAAGATTAGCTAGGGTGAAAGCTCCGACCCCGGGGAAGGGTCTATGTTTTAACCTTGTCCCTGTTTCGTGTGCTTTGTTTGTGTATTTTAAGTAAGCGGCGTAGCCCGTTAGCGGATTAGAGGAGGTACTGCTCACGTCTCTCCTGTCTGTGCCAGAAGTGTGGGACTTATTGTGCATTGCAGTGCTAGTGGTGTGCTGTGCCCTAACTGGGATGGTGCATGGTGTCATAACGTGTGTCCATACCCACTTGGAAGGGTTGGTTTGCTACGGGGAGAGTCATGC
Source organism: Stomatorhinus ivindoensis (assembly GCA_019775895.2). NCBI lineage: Eukaryota > Metazoa > Chordata > Actinopteri > Osteoglossiformes > Mormyridae > Stomatorhinus > Stomatorhinus ivindoensis. The sequence continues at coordinate 13,689,123 of JABFEB020000104.1, forward strand.
CGAACTCTTTGTGAACCCAGACCCGACCCGATGGGACGCTGCATTTAATTGTATTTAATAAAACTCTTTGTGGTTGGAGCTGACGTCATGTCGCGATCTCCCTCGTAGCCTCTGACGCTGCTCTAGGGTTATTACAGTATTCTCGTTAAGAAAATGCAAACGTGCATTTTTTCAGAGCTAAAGGATGTCAGTGTAGTTTCCATATCAATCTGTTACGACTATTAGCTACTACATTTAATTGTTAACTTAAAAAATATATATAAATAATAAACAACACCAGAATTTCCATACGGGGACAATAATGATTTGATTATAACACTACTTATAGCGCAGTTAGGATAATGTGCAACATCCATCATATTGCATTACAAATCTGTTTGATTTTTCTTAATTTGGGAATATAATAGTAAGTAATCGTGAACTTCACAGATTTCTTTGCCATTAAAGTAGTGTGCTATAAATAAGAACGGGGTTCTTTAATTCATACATACCATGTATGTGTAGCCGAGCTTTCGACACGTTTGTGGACTGAACTATTTACACGTTCAGAAGGGGTTTTCGTTGACGCTGGTAAAAAAGTAAAACCAAAAAAAAAAACTTTTTCCTCAACAGTACTTCAGTTGGTTAGTGTTTTTTTTCCTATTTCAAAATAAAGCGACTCTAAAAATAGCGACGGCCACCACTTGAAATGTTTCCGTTTCTTCAGCGGTTTGGAAGGTGCCGGCACTTCGCTCCCACATGTTTAATTGCCGCTTGAGAGCAAAGTCTGCAGAGCTGAGTCGAGGTCCTTCTGCAAAGAACGAAACGTGGGGAAGTTTTAGGGGAAAAAAGGAATCACATGGACATGGGGTGAAACTGCTGTTAACGGAAGGGAGCTGAATGAAGTGTGCGCTATTTATTAATGGTTGGAGAATTCGAATAGTGATTGTCAAACCGGCTACCTTCATTCGAGAATGCTTCTTAAACTTTTCCTGGATTAGTGTTTTACTCCGGTTTTAAAGAGGATCGCAACACTTTTACGACGGTGAAGTATACTGTGTTGCAGGTTGGTGTCACTACTACGAGGCTGCTAGTAAGAAATGTTGCAAAAACTTGCGAAACCATAGTATTTCGCATTTGTACGTGAACGTGCGTATGCAGACATTTTACAGTGAAATGCATACAGACGCTTTGCTTATTTATGAAAAGACCAATAAGTAAAAACATGCAGCGTCTCGTTTTAATTGTCATTGGAAATTTGAACGTTTCGGCTCTATTGCTTTGTTTGAACTTTAGTCTTATAAAACACTTGTGTTTTCTTTCATAGTGAACCTCCGAGGAAGAAAGGCGTAACTGGTACAAAACTACCCCGCCAAAGAAGAAATGTGCTGCTGTAGGTTATCTATGCCTGTGTGGAGACCGTGGCTTTTGTTACCTCTGGTGCTCAGCTGCCTGGCCCAGGAGCCAAAGCCCACCAGATGGCCTCTGCTCTCCAAGAAGCCCGTTCTTCTGGCCTGGAATGCCCCAACAGAAGACTGCTTCCCTCGCCATAAAGTTCAGCTTAAGTTGGACCTGTTTGAAATTGTGGCATCACCTAATGAGGGTTTTGTTAGGCAGAACCTCACTATTTTTTATAAAGACAGGCTTGGGTTATACCCCTACTTAGAAAAGGAAGGTTCTGAGGTGAAGAGGGTGAACGAGGGACTTCCCCAGTTAGCCAGTTTAAATCAGCACCTGAAGAAGGTGCCAGAAGGGGTACGCAAGTACATCCGTGACGCTACAGCCCGAGGCCTGGCGGTCATCGACTGGGAGGAGTGGCGGCCACTTTGGATTCGGAACTGGGATACTAAAGATATATACCGAAACCTGTCCCGTCGTCTTGTCGCTGAGAAGAATTCCACGTGGCCCATGGACAAGGTGAACAAAATGGCCCAGCAAGAGTTTGAGATGTCAGCCAGGAAGTTTATGCTTGAGACCCTGAGGCTGGCGAAAACCTTGCGGCCTGAACAGCTATGGGGCTTCTACCTCTTCCCAGACTGCTACAACCACGACTACAAGAACAGTCTGGAGAACTACACGGGGCGCTGTCCCGATGTGGAGATGACCCGGAATGACCACCTGGAATGGCTGTGGACGGAGAGTACAGCCCTATTCCCCTCCATTTACATGGGAAAAGTCTTGCACTCGACCTCTTTTGGTCGTCAGTTTGTCCGCAACCGTGTGAAAGAGGCCATGAGGCTGGCTTCGGCTGGAGATGGGTTGGCGCGCCCGGTCTTCGTCTACACGCGGCCTACCTACATGAATGTGCTGGACCTGCTGACAGAGGTGAGGCTTCCTGCCGCACTCTGCTTTTTGTGTTTTAATGCTTTGTGTTAGTGAAAAACGTAGCTGCATTTATTATGACTTTGCCTGACACATTTTCACAAGTGTTTATTAAGTATAAGGCTGTGTTATAGTCATACAGTAAGATCTGCATATTATTTAAGCCACTATAACATCCTGGGATGTTTAAGCTTTGACAGAATGAAGAAATCGATTAAAATGTCGTTTTACTAATGAAATGACCTTTTTTTTTCCCTCTAGTAAAGATCGACCATTTGTTAAGACCTGTATCTGGAAGGTGTCTGGACATGTGGTCTTGATGAATGGGGTGTTGTTCAGAAATGATGTACTGAAGTGCTGCATGTAGGGAAAGCTGTGTGTGTCTGTGTGTGTGTAACACTCATGGAATGAGAAAGCAAAATTTAAAAAGTAATATCTTTATCGCTGCCAGCAGGCCTTTCCTGTTCCTGCCCCCCCCCCCCTGTTGGTGCACATCATTACCATTGTTTAACTTTGGCTTTGTTCGGAACACCCCTGGATGCTGGGTGGTAGCAGTGTGTTTGGAACTCCTTAATGGTTTCACGTAAGGTGGAGTAGGAAGAGACGATGGGTCATTCATCCACTCAGACTCCCTACCATGGAAAAACTATTAATTCAAACTGTCAGCATATTACACTAAGAGCCAATGCTGTAGCTCTTGCTTCTGATACTTGTTCCGACCCTTTGTGTGTTTATTTTTAAAGTTTGCGGATGGACATTGTGCTTACATTATTTCTGCAGACCGATCTGGTTTCCACTATTGGAGAGAGTGTGGCCCTCGGAGCTGCAGGTATAATCTTTTGGGGAGAGGCTACGTACGCCAGTACCAAGGTAAGTTCCATCCCAGTTAGTGTATGCTGACACCTTTCTCATCACAACTCATTTTGGAAACCTGCAAAAATGAACAATACTTCTCAAATTTTAGACCAAAATGGTGACGTAACATGTCAGTATTGCACATACACAATATGGCCTAATTTTTGTCCAATGTCCCGTTACAAGAACGACGGTAATAGCATTGGTCCACTCTTTGTTGCTATAATAGCCTCTACTATTTTCGGAAGGCTTAGATGCTGGAACATTGCTATTGGATTTTCTTCCATTGTGGTATAGATGCTAGGTGATCATGTTTCTTTTCTGCTACTTTGCCACTGAAGTTCCTCCTCGTCTGCACTTGACCAGGGTAGATATTTGGCATCTACAATGTTGCCAAATTGAAAGTCACTAAAATCTGTGCGACCAGCCATTCTGCTGGGGGCTACATGGTCATGTGCTTAATTATACTGCTGTGTCTGCAGTGGGTGTTCACCAATCCCTGTAAGTAATAGGGATGTCCACGTACAGTACGCTTGGCCGTATAGGTTGCATTGTCCTCTGTGTAGTTTATGATCACTGCAGCCGAATGTATACATTGGATAGAGACTTGCATCATGTTGTATTACATAGCTGTGTGTGTGTGTGTGTGTGATTGTGTGTGTGCGCACTCTTCTGCAGGAGAGCTGCACCAGTCTGAACAGGTACCTGCAAGAATCTCTGGCAAGGTACCTGCTCAACGTCACCACCGCGGCAGAGCACTGTAGCAGGGTGCTCTGCGGCTCGCGCGGCCGCTGTCTGCGGCGGCGCCCTGACACCGACGTCTACCTGCACCTCAATCCCCGTAACCACACCATCCAGCAGAAGGGTGGCAGCCTGACAGTGGAGGGCCATCTCAGTCCCGAGGAGGCGGAGCTGTACCGCGCAGAATTCCGCTGCCAGTGTTACAGCGGCTTCGCTGATGCATCCTGCACCCTCCCAGGCACCGCATCCGTACTCTGCCCGTGTCTGCTGCCCGTGCTGTTGTCTCTGCTACTGCTTTTATGACCTCAGAGTTGCCCCATCTTGACAGATGGTTTTTATGGCTGTTAATTTGACAGCTATGAAGGACTTGCAAGATAGATGGTAATTGTTTACAGAGATCTCTCTTGCCCTGTTTTTCCACTTGTATGTGGATTCTCAAGTTTACAGTAGCAGTCAAGTGTGCACACCGAAATCACCCTTTTTATGTTTGTATTAGCTAAAATAGAGAATCACAGAACATTTGTACCTTTAGAGCCTTTAACTTAGCTAATTCAGCACTTAGGGCCTATTCACATTTTGATCTAAAACGCATCTCGGGCAGCTGGATCATACATTGACAGTTGAGACGCATTGCCATTTACACTTGTGCCTGTCAGGCATCGCCAAGGTGTCAAGGTGACTTGTTCAGATTTCATTGCCCTGCACACAGTTGCATCCTTGTCAGGCATACTTTAGGGTGCATTAATGTTTACACTACAGAAGTAGAGTGGTGAAATGCATCCCACACCTCCTTGGAAATGGTTTGAGTGGTTGGATCACAATGCATCTTGGTGACCATTTACACTTGTATTTAGCGCCGTCTCTGCGACATCTGATTGCTCAAGATGCATTTTAAAAGCAAGTGTAAATGGGGCCTTAGTTATTTAAGCTTGTACACTCATTCATATTTTGCCAATGAGCCATTTGAATATATCAGTATGTGTGCTTGGATAAGGTTCTTTCAGTTTAGACTGGATTTTGCAATTATGTCCCTGTTTTTTGCAAAAGCGCACAATCACATTGTAAGGGCATCTCTGCTAATGTTCTGTAGGCTTGAGATCAGAGTCCTAGCTGGGCCCTTTATGGACCTTTTTATCTTTTTTTAAGCCGAGTTTGCTGTGTTTTTCAGGTTGTGTTGAGTTACTGTCTCGTAAAGAAAAGCAGTTCCACAGCATAATGCTGCCATGCTCTCTGCTCGAGGAGCTATATAACTTGGAATTAATTTGCCTAACGGTCTGATGAGACCGAAGTTAATTTCATGCACAAAGATATGAGAGTCTCTTGTAAAGCTTATGTAGACTCATCCTCATCCTACCCCACAACTTAGTCTTGTGGAGAATGTGAAATTGCTGTGATTTGTGGTGTATGGCCAGTTACTTCGATACCTATCTATCCCTGCAGCTTCTGCCGTAAGCCCTTCAGCCTTGCCGATACCGTTCTTCCTGCCCTGCACTACCATCAGCTTTAGAGGGATGGCTTGATCTTTGCAGTCTACTGACAGTACTGTATTTCCTCCACATCTTAATTATTTTCATAGTGATCCAAGACGTAATCATTTAGTCGTTGTTTTACATCCCACATCTGATCCATATTATTCATCAGTAAGAATACCATTAATCTTTTGTCAGTTCCTTGTGGCTGGTTATCATCTCTGTATTGAACAACCACGGACACTTTGGGGTAATTGTGAAGGGCAGGGGGCAGTGTGTGGCCTGTGTTCAGAAGGGCACTGGTTCATGCCCAAGCCAATGGAGCAAGACCCTCAACCAGCTGGATGAATGGCCTGACTTTGCCCTCTTAACTGTACATACTGCACTGTGTAAATGTCTTGGGCAGTCAAAAGGAATGTTTGAAGTAATACACCTGGGCACCAAGTGTATATTTACTAAAAACAAAAAATATAATTTAACATTGGAACATCTGCAAATTACATAACACGAGGAGAAGAAGAAGGATTTCTTCTGTTCTCCAAAAAGTAAGATGTCCTGTTGGCCAGAAGAGCACAGCTTCAGTCTCCGAACCTCTCCTCTGGGGCATCTTCACCATTCCATGTATTCATTAAATTTCAGCTCACTTAGTTAATTCATTTGCTGTATGGCTGCAAGACATGGATGGATCCATTGACCTGATATGTAGACTGGACTCCTTTGGTATTGTGTCTCTTTGGAGAATTCTTGGATACCGCTGGTTTGAGAAACGAGCAGTTGTTCATGGAGTCCAGAATGAGGCACATTACCTGCATTGTGAGGGAGCGTCAGTTACGGCATTACGCCATGTGGCAATTCCCTGAGGGTCATCCAGCTCATTGCTGAAGACCTGAGTGGCTGGACCAGGCCTGACGACGGCAGATAGATGGCCATTTCCGAAAGGTCGGATTGGACCGCGTGTTGGCCTGGGGGGTCGCCAACTGAGGTGTTTCGTCATGTGGTCGGTGCGCTGTACCAGTACATTCTCCGTTACCTGACCTAAGGTATTGGTTACCCATTTGATGTGTGCTAGTAAAGTCAAAAATACATGGATCTATTGGATGGTTGCCATAAATTTGTGGTGACTATAGGAACACTTTTGAAATGGGCAAGCTAGCACACGTTGACAGTCTTATATTGACAGGAACATCAGTTGAACATTATTATTTTCAGAAGAATAGCTGATTTTACTTGAGACTGATCAGATTCTCTTGAATTCATGTTGATTGAAAGAGAGTTATCTTTTTGTATCAAAGCTGACATTTTTAAAACGGCATGTAGACTTTCAATATGACCAGTATCAGATTAACATGCCCAAACTCAAAAGGTAACAAACCAGCCCTGAACTTGAATTCAATAAACAATCATTAGTAGAGCCACAGCATCCATCTTGTTTTAAAACTTTTTCTTTTAGTGGAAATAGTATGTCTTTAAAACACAAGAATAAACCACAAAAGCTTGGTTATAAAAACTCCATATTCTGCTGTTTCCTGGGTTCTGCTGAAAAGTTCAGGATTAGTTTCAAGTCTTCATATATATATATATATATGTATGTATGTATTTCTAGTGCTTGATATTTTTCTGGATGAAACTGGAATACTGCAAGTCTTGCTTTTTATGTTCCCACCTGTGCAGTTGTTTACTGCAATGTACTACAGTCTACAGTCATTGTACTGTCTACAGTCGCTGTAGGTGTATGCTCTACCTTCTGTGGACAATTTGCTGCCATTGTATTATGATTTTATTGCTAATGTTTCCTCCTTTGTGGCCAAACAAGCTTGCTACTTGGATGTCCCAGAGAGTAGTGACATGACCTCCCCTCTGAAAGCACAAAATCAGGAATATGGCTAATCAAGGGCAAACCAGGAAAGTGTGGAGGATGTGTCCTTGTGTTCTAATGGGAAAGCATCTTTGATCTGGTGTAGTGAGTGAATCCACAAACCAGCTTGTTGAGGAGCAGTGTGATCTTGTTTCTGTTTCACTTTCCCTTAAAACAAGCGTGGTCTTTGTATTTTTAAAAGAACTCTTGCTGAAATTTTCCATAAGTTCCGTATTTTGTGATAGTTATTGGTTTCTTGTTCATTGTAGGGCCTAACATTGCATTTTTAAAACTGTATCACTTTGATCTCAATCATTGCAAATTTAACCTCCGAGGAACATTTTAGCTGCGAACTCTAAGCACTGATACTCAGTCTTTCTCCAAATTAATTAATTTATTTTGTGTTCTGTTCTTGGCACAATTACCTAGCATTTATTGGATAATTTGTAGCTATTTCATTGTGACTCTTCCTAATTTATCATAAGTAATTGTATAGTTACATATGAGTGAAGATTCCTGCTCATGAGGCCTCATCATCGTCCTCACAGTTTTCTGCACTTTGCAAATAAAGGCTGGAACGACCTATTAAAATGCAGTGGATTTAGAAGATTGTGGATATTTTCTTTTTTTTTTTTTATATGAACTGTTGTTAGTTTCCTCATGCAGTGTTGTATTACATTGATTTTGTTTTACTTTACGTTTGATATAAATATTTCACATTTCACTGATGTTTTCTCTGTATAGTTTGTTTTTCATAGGATAAATAAATATTTTTTCCTTAAGTGCTTAAAATATGATCATGTGTCTTTGTAGCTTTTTCTATCCCAGTCTGAAGACTTGCTGAAGCGTCAAAGGACACCAAAAATTTTTTTTTTTTTATTAAGTTCCTTTGCTCCAGGTTAGGTGTTTTTTTTCTTAAAATACCCTGTAAACTATAAAGCCAAAGGAACATACAACACCAGAGGGCAGTATAGCAGGTTCCACAAACTGAGGCTTTTAAAGACCACAATACAGCTTAAAGGAAATAAAATGACAAAAGATCCTAAACCTAAATACTAGTGGATTGCCAACATTTAGCTACCCAGAATTCTCTCTTCTTTGTTTTCAGAATGGCTGCCTCTTCTGGTAAGTGCTCTTGGTTCTGATTAAAGACAGCTGGTTATCATTAATTAGACACAGACGGGCATGATGCTGGCGGGGTGAAACAGTCTTGAAAATAACAGTCTTCTGTGAAAGTTTTGCCTTTTGCAGGGTCCAAAAGTAAATTTCCAAGCTGTGCAAATTCTGGTCTGTGTAAGATGAAACCCAGAAGGGTGTTGTCCACTAAAGTAGTCGTTTATATATGCCGTCTAAGCAGGGCTAATCTTTCTTAAGCCGTGCTCTTCTACACATCATCTGAGCACGAGTGGTCGGCACTGCTATAACAGAATGTGATAATTATACCCTCACACCATTTATATTGTTGAGCATGCTAACTTAGTTTTGTTCTGTGTGTGAGAACACAACAAATCCTACCTACACTTTTAATCCTCAGAGCTGTACCACAATTAAATGACATTTTCCCATGAGCTATGTGGTTACGGACCAATGGTATCGTGCTCTTTGTCTGATTAAGGGGTTATTCCAGAAAGTGGGTTTAGGAAGTCATCTTGATTTGTTAGCTTGGATTTTCTGTTCTGGAAACTGAGATCAAAGTGAGTGTGTCAGTTACCATAGGTTTGTTACACGAAACCTGAGTGCCTCTTTTCATTCACTGATGATCACCGACCACAGGGGGGCAGCATGTGGCTCAGTGGGCTAAGCCTGTGTGCTTGTAATCACAAGGTCGCCGGTTCAAACAGCCTCAGCCCACAGCCATCAGCCTGTCTGTGGGTCCTTGAGCAAGGCCCTTAACCCCCAGCTCCCTGGGCGCCGCTACGGGTGGCTGCCCCTTG
>JABFEB020000104.1:13708184-13719225 GCA_019775895.2 Stomatorhinus ivindoensis
AAAACGTATATTTATCACGTTATGGGGACATTGTGTCCCCATAAGGATAGGTATACCTGTTCGCACACACACACATATATATGTAATCAGAAAGAGGAACACAAAAGCAAATGATATTTGGGCTCAGTGTAGTGGTAGCAGATTAATTTGATACCTGAAGTGTCACCCGTTTTTCCCAATAGCTTTATTCTCAGCATTACTGTGAATTCCTGTTTGCTTGGGTGACCAGAAAATCCATGTCAGGAGGACAATTTGAGCTAGGACAGGATTTCTAAACTACAATTCTAATTAAAATGACTTGGATTTCACTAGAGTGCTGAGTTCTTGCTGTGTGCTGATTGGTCAGTCTCTTCTAATCATATGTGTGTCACTAATGTTAATGTACAACACCTGGATCAGTTTTTCAGTCAAGGAAACAAACCAGTCAAAGCGCAAGAAAAACAGTACTATTTAGCCAAGCACAGGGAGCCATTCAGTTATAAAGCAGCTTGTAAAACCTGAAGTAGCTCAAAGTGACCTCCCTCACATGAATTATCTGGTCATCCAATGTCAGCCTGCCTGTTAGAAGATGCTTCATATTTCATGGCTTGTTTGTTTGTTTCCCTAACCCACCTCCCAAAAATACCCGTCCCACCCACAGAAAAACAAGCACGGCAAGTAGCGGAAAGTGACAGTGGTCCTGGTGAGGATTGAATGGTGAGGGATCAGTTTCCTTGTGGAGTAACTGTAGCACCCCTGTTCAGTGGAAGCAGCACCAGTACTGAAAATGCTCTTTCTGCAAGGAGAGTCTCCTGACCTTTTGGTATGCATGTTGGTTCTCGTGGCCTTGGGGAAGAACTGACTTCTGACTTCCTGTGAAAAAGGTTCAGCTCAATGGATCCAAAAGCAGCTCCTTTTCTTACAGAACAGTTGCAGGTCATCCAAAGGGATCAGAAAGCATCCAGGGAGAACCAGAGCGAGCAAGAAACTAAACCTGTGAAAAACAATATAATAGTCACAGAAACCTTTATGTCTTTATAGCACCTTTAATGTAAGTTGTTTCATTCATATTTTGATTTTATATTGCAGAAGAATTGGACTTGTATTCTTCGGGTCTTCCAGTTGTCAAATGGACACTTACTCTTATCCAAAACTGTTTATTATTTAAGATATAATACAATTCAAATATGAGCTGGCTGAAATGGCAGCAATATTAACCCCTCCTCCAGAGGTAGGGGTGCAAATCTCATCTCTGCTTTCTGTGTGTGGAATGTGTTTATTCTCACCATGATGTGTAGGAACACCTTGTGGTGCATCCAAGAATTTCAAAATACTGAGTAAATACACCCATAATCCTGTTCAAGATTAGACTTCAGATAATGGAAGAATAGGTGAATATAGGGTAGCAACTGGATTTTTGATCTGATCACACTGCATGTTCTAAACTGTGAGTCATAGTTATTCCCCAAATTAAAATCGTCACCATCATGTTATTGACTCTTAAGATGCAGGCATATAAGTATTAATATAATGCAATATACAATAGCAACCAATCCAGCAGCACATTTACATACCAGGACACTTTGTGCACACAAGTACATTAATATATTATACAATGTAATCATTGTGTTGGGTCACTGTTATACTTTAAAAGTTTGTGAAGATTTCTGGAGTTCGAAGTGAACCTTCAGTGCCCCCTTGTGGACTTTTGATTTACAGCAAATCAATTGATTAAGGTGGCTGTTCATCATGTTAAGCTCTTAAGCTGACTGCACCTTTTTATCCATGGTCGCAGTTCATTGAAACTATCATGCTACACATTTATTGTACATTTTTAATTCTATAATACTATATTACTGTAATACTGTGACCCTTTTATACACATTAAATTTAACTGGACTACATAATATGAGCTGATAATCCAGGTCTTTAATCATCTGGTGTCTGGTGTCAAATTTTTAAATGCCACTTAGTATCAGTGTCAGTTTTTTTTTTCTTCGTTTTTCACAGCAAGTTCAACATACACTGCCAGTGAAAGGTCTGGGCATGCCAAGCTACCTACAGGAAAGTGATAGAGTGTTGCATCACATGACCTTGTCAGCTGACCTAAACCCAATAGAAATGGTTATGGAGAAGGTTGACCAGAGAGTGATGGAAAAGCATCCCAGGAGGCCACCTCATGAAACTGGCCTAGAGGGCAAAGTAGGGTCAGCCAGTCCCTGGTACAATTGGGATTAAGGACCTTGCTGAAGGACCCGATGGTGGAATCACTCTGCTTACTCTACAGCGCTGTCCCCACCTCACAACATATATTTTTAAAATACATTTCTTGTCAGTGCTTAATTCCATATGCGTTATTTTATAGTTTCGGTGTCTTTGTAATTAGTCTAAAATGGCAAGAATAGTAGAAATAAACCTTTTGGTGGGTTGGTGTGTCCAAACCTTTAAGTGGTGCTGCTGTATTTGTATTGTAAAGCCCTCCTGTTTTAGCATTCTGTTTTTCTGTACAGTTGAATGTCAGTTTGCATTTTGGAATTTTTCTTTGCAGCCTATAATGGTCTCTAGAGGGTGGCCAAGGGCTTCACACACATTTACTCAGTACAGATGCTCCTCTACTTAGGAATGAAATACGTTGCAAACGACCGGTTGTAACTTGAAATGTTTGCAAATCGTTATTCAACATCATTTTAAGGGTAGATGCAAGTAAAAAGAACTAGGATGCTGGAAGCACGCACGCTATGCTGCTGTGTGGCGGAAATAGTGGCCAGAAGTCACACTAGGAAGAATTGGCACGCATAAAAAAATATGACACCCATATCAAAATGGGATAGAAGTAATCCAGCAAACTATAGGCCAATCAGTTTAACTTGCATAACTGGAAAGGTAAAGGAAGCTATAATCCAAGTGAAAATGGTAGATTACCTGGATTCAAATAACATTCTGCCAACATGGATTTAGGAGAGGTAGGTCATGTTTAACTAATCTACTTGAGTTCTGAGGAAGCTACAAGAGAAATTGATCACAAAAAGGCCTACGATGTGACCTACTTAGATTTCCAGAAGGCCTTTGATGTTGTCCCCCACAAACAGCTCTTGCTTAAGGTCAAAGCTGCAGGGATTTTAGGAACTGTGGCAGCTTGGATCGAAAACTGGTTAACTGACAGGAAGCAGCGGGTAGTTATTAGAGGCACAATGTCACAGTAGGCCTGCGTTCATAGTGGGGTACCACAGGGTTCAATTTTAGGACCACTATTGTTCCTAATTTACATTAATGATATTGATACCAATACATACAGTAAACTGGTTAAATTTGCATATGACACCAAGGTGGGTGGTGTAGCAGATACTAAACTAGCAGCACAGAGGCTACAATAGGATCTTGATTTAATTAGCGACTGGGTTGATATCTGGCAGATGAAATTTAACATAGATAAATATAAGGTAATCCATGCAGGGAGCAGAAATATAAAGTACAGATATTTTATGGGTTCCACTGAAATAAAGGTAGCTGATTATGAGAAAGACCTTGGTGTGCATGTTGATGCTTCCATGTCCCACTCTCGCCAGTGTGGGGAAGCAATTAAAAAGGCCAATAGGATGTTGGGTTATATCTCTAGGTGTGTGGAGTTTAAGTCAATGGAGGTGATGCTAAGATTATACAAATCCTTGATAAGACCCCACCTAGAATATTGTGTGGAGGTTTAGTCACCATACCTTAAAAAGGACATTGCTGCCTTGGTGCAGTGTAGGGCTACAAGAATGATTTCTGGTCTTAGAGGAATGTCTTATGAGGAGAGGTTTCCTGAGTTTAATCTGTTCAGCCTCGAGCAAAGAAGATTAAGAGGGGACATGTTCCAGGAATATAAGATTCTAAAAGGTCTCGATGCTGTTCAGCCAAATGGCTACTTTCATATTAATTTTAATACTAAAACTTGTGGCCATAAGTGGAATTTAGTAGGAGAACATTGTAAAATGAATTTGAGGTAGTTAGAGTATGGAATATTCTTCCTGCTAGTACATTGCAAGCTAAAGCCCTGGGTTCCTTTAAATCAGAGCTAGTTAGGATTTTAACAACTCTGAGCTATTAGTTAAGTTCTCCCCAAACGAGCTTGATGGGCCGAATGGCCTCCTCTCGTTTGTAAATTTCTTATGTTCTTTAAGTGATATTATCCATCAAATATTAGAGTGCCTGTTAGTAAACCCCATAATTCCTTTTATTTTACTGATAACTCTTTTGATTTTTCCTATGGGGAAAAAAATGCTGTTACATATGTATAAAGATGCTTACTACATTTAAAATTCATGTGAACGCAGAGCTGTGTACAGAGATAGTGTGAAAGTCAGAGCAGGAGAGCTAGTGGAGGAACTAAAATAGATTAAATGATGTTGGAAAGGAAGAAGCATAATAGCATAAAAAATGTTAATTTCCGCTGCAGCAGATGTTCCAAACCTGAAGATGAGATACCCATAGGGGGTATGAGGCGCTGCCTCATTAGGAAACACAACATACACACGGAGAAGCATATAAGCACATTAGACATGTTAGAATTTATGGCTCCATACATCAGCACTGAGAGGTGATATGTGACAGTTCATTGAGAAGCCAGGGGGTAATGCAAATGGCAGTGATCCAGAAACCTGTAGCTTCGGCCTTCAATAATGGCTTAAAATCACCTTAAAATCAGGCTGCTGTCATAGACTCTTTCATGTGCATGTGTGTTTAGTTGGAACACCAAAGAGAAACACAGTCTTTCTAAATGTTATCCCAAACAGAAGCTACAGGCTGTATTATGTCTCAGATTCACATGGAACATGAGAACACACTAACAAAGTCTGGATCATCTGGATACAATCTTGATAGAACAGACTTTGTTAGGTAAATCATAAAGAAGAGATTCCAGTTGCGACATTCTCCTGAAGGGGACTCACAGCTTATCAATGACAGATGGGTTTAACAAGTATTCTATGTCATTTTTGGTTACGTATTATTATGGTATTAAATTATTTAAAGTATTTAGTCTCATGCGTTAGATAGAGAATGAAATGTAATATTTGACAGGAAATAAGGTTTGTTTGTTTCTTAGCTTCCTTTGAAGATTGAATTGACCCGTTGACATGCATAGGGAGATAAAGAAGGATCCTCGGCTGAGGTGGGGAGCTGCTTCCTCTCACCTCTTACCTCCCTGTAGGGTGGCTGTCACTTGGCAGCCTCATGCTGAGGCCCACTCTCCTTTCTATAGTCTGATCTCCTTGGACATGACGCCGAGAGCTTGCCTGCTTTGCTTCTTCCACCACTTTCTCTCTCTCTTTTGTGCGGTGGAACTGATTGCTTCATTCTATTTTTGTCCGGGCCGGTCCTATTGTCTTCAGCATCCTTCTGAAGTCCATAGAAGTACGATACGGATTTGTGCACACGGCACGCCATAGACATTCTTGCTGTGCACATGACCTGCAAAACTATTTGCTGGAATCTCTGAAAGCCTGACTACCTCCGAAGAAGCCAAGATGGCTGTAACTCTGGATTAGTTTATCCCTCCGCCTTGGGTGTTTGTGCATTGCTATAACCCCTTATAACTTACTTCATTGCAAGTGCTAAACAGAACAATGGGAATATTTCAAACAGGATACTGCTAATGACAACTGTTTCAGGTTTCAGCTTTGAGGACAACTTTGAAGTTCACAGCCACTTCTTTTTACATGTACATATTTTGTAGCTTTTTAAAGTAAAACGAATACAATATGTAAACACAAAATGTCTGGCATAGGTCTTGAATCACCACTGCTTCAACCTTTTATGCAGTATGTCAACATACGTGTGTCCTAGAGGTGGGTACCCTTTTGGGTGCTGAGTATTCTTAGCTCAGAGGCAAAGGGTCTGCGTGTTTGAATACATGGTGCCGGGTCGAGGACAAAGTCTACGTTTCTGAAAGTGGCTATGCATTTGGGATGTTGTACGGTAGAGCATTATTTTGTCAGAAATACTCAAATCATTCCATCACAAATATCACATGTGATTGCTGTACAAAATTGCAATTTATGTGAATCGCTCTGGGTTTTCATTATAGACAACATCAGACTGTAAGTGCTGGCTATGCTGTTATATTTTGCCTTTTATTATTTTTTTCCTTTCTCCTGTTTCTCTGAAACACCCCCTTGTCTGACTCACCTCAAATATATATTGTTACACTGAATCGCAGAAAGGTTGGCCATTTATGGAGAATGCCTATACTGATACAATAAATGCCTTCTATCTTTTCAGTTATATTTGTATAAAAGGAACATGAATTAAAATGGAAATATTTTGGCTTTCTCTGCCTTTTATTGACTGCAAAGTTAAAATACAGGTATGTTAGCTATTGTAAAGGGAACAAATAGTGAAATGATAAGCTATGCTTCAGATTCATTGGCACATACAACCTGCAATTGGAGCAACGCCATATTTGAGCAGACATTTAGATATCCCGCTGTAGCGGTTGTCTAGTAGTGTAATGGGAAAATGTGTTTATCTGCACTTGCACACTTGTACGGTTATCTGGCTTTATGAAAGGCCAATTGTTTTATTTGCATGGAGAGTAGAATGCTGTTGGCTGTTTCTGACCCTCTTCTGGTCTTTGGGTCTTTTGGGTAATGCTTTGCATTAAGTGCACCTTCATAATGCATCCAGTATGCATTCATAGGACATTCGGTGCACCTTCATAATGCATTCAGAACATTAACAAGCACCGTGTAAGTATACCTTAACATCATAACATAACTTAACAGCGTTAATATATATTAATAACAAACATTACATGATAATAACAAACATAATTTTATGTTTGTTATTAATGTATATTAAAGCTGTTTAGGTATGTTAGGTTGTTAAGGTATACTTACATGTTACATATTATGAATATTCTATAAATCCAATATGAATGCATTAAGAAGGTTTACTGGATTTTCTCTGAATGCATAATAAATATAAAGGTGCAGTTAATGTAAAGTGTTCTCTACACACTTTTTAAAGAATTATTTGTATACTGGTTCTGGGGCCTGTACAGCTGAAGGGTTTCCTTGAACATACTCCTACCAATCTGGAGCCACGGCTGACACTGCGAATGAGAGCAGGACCTGCCACTAGGGGAGAGGGGCTGGAGGGGCTAGAGGGGCTGGAGGGGCTGGAGGGGTTAGAGGGGCTAGAGGTGCTAGAGGGGTTAGAGGGGCTGGAGGGGCTAGAGCGGCTTCCCCCAGGCTGTTTCAGCCCACAGCCCCAGGGACCCTCACACCTCATAGCTTACATACACATATCTGAGATGAATAGCTTTAGTGGTGGAGCCACACAAGTCTATGACCTGTATAAGGTTTTAAGAAGACTTCCTCTACACCACAGACCAGCCAACTGCAGACCCTGGTCCCATCTTTGTCTGCCTCATGTTGGTGGGATTCCTAGCCTGACTCTCTCTCCGTCGCTTGACTTCACTGGGATCTCCTGCACGCCTCTTGTCTCGGATCACACTGGTCCAGGATTATCATCTTGTCATTTCAGGGAATGCATGATAACTAATAATAAACTTCAGCATCTCTTGTGGCCTCTATAAAGAGATAATTTAAACAAATGAGATTGTGTTACAGTCCAATTATATCTTCTTATTAAATAATATTGATTCATAAAATGTAACGATTTTGAGACTCAGGAGGGAAAAATTTCAAAATGAGAATACATACTTCTTTCAGCTTGGGCTGTGGAGCTCCTTTGACATAGCCAGCCTTTTTCCTGCACTAATATTAGCTTTAGTTAGCTTTATATTTGCTTTACCAATAGCGTCGTTCCCTTTACTAACACATGGGACTTTGGCTTTCTTCCTGTTCTCTCACACAAATCCACCCCACAGCATCACTTCACTGTGTCTGCTTTATTTCTCATGGAGAACCCCACCTCTGCCCTGCTCCCCCCATAGCCCTCCTCAGGTACCATATAATGCTGGACTGTCACTGGTGACCATCCACGGGGAAAATTACGACAACCAATCTATCACTTACAAAAGGCCTCTCCACAGAGCAATATCTCCTCTGAATAGACCCAATTACACTCTGCTACAGTCAACTGGGGCAGATACCACTCAGCGGGTGATTGGTCATTCAAGACAGGTGAAGGACATTCAATACAGATGGACACAGCAACAAAAAGCACCAAGACAGCTGCAGGTTCACCTCGTGGCCCACCAGAAGTTTCATGACTTTGGTTGAAAATTTGTTAGTATACAATGACATTAAAGTTATTATGGCTTAAAGGCTGCTTTGCTGTCTTCACTTATGTTTCATTACATGCTGTAGATTTCATGTAAGAAATAAAGGAACAGTGGCTTTGTTATATGAATGGTATTTATCACTTTTCATGTGGCCAAAGATATAATTCAGAAAATTAGCCTGACAAAGCATAATCTCAGAAATCCAAAATGTCCTTTTTGCAGGACAGCTGAGCATTTCCCAGTAAGGATGGGAGAGAGCGTGTCCATATAATCATCCTGTATTTGCGGAAAAACTGCCACTTATCTCTAGATAGAAGGGAAAAAAGGGGAAGAAGTAGGACTGTTGTTTGTGATTCTGTGTACTGCCCCGCGGGCACCCCCCAATGGTGCTGCTCTCTCTGTCTGCAGGTCTTCGGCGTGGTGCTCTGTCTGCAGGTCTCCGGCCTGGTGCCCTGTCTGCAGGTCTCCGGCGTGGTGCCCTGTCTGCAGGTCTCCAGCGTGGTGCCCTGCAGGTCTCCGGCCTGGTGCCCTGTCTGCAGGTCTCCGGTGTGCTGCCCTGTCTGTAGGTCTCCGGCGTGGTGCCCTGTCTGCAGGTCTCCAGCGTGGTGCCCTGCAGGTCTCCGTCCGGCCTGGTGCCCTGTCTGCAGGTCTCCGGTGTGCTGCCCTGTCTGCAGGTCTCCGGCGTGCTGCTCTGTCTGCAGGTCTCCGGCGTGCTGCCCTGTCTGCAGGTCTCTGGCGTGGTGCCCTGTCTGCAGGTCTCCGGCATGGTGCCCTGTCTGCAGGTCTCCGGCGTGGTGCCCTGTCTGCAGGTCTCCGGTGTGCTGCCATGTCTGCAGGTCTCCGGCCTGGTGCCCTATCTGCAGGTCTCCGGCGTGGTGCCCTGTCTGCAGGTCTCCGGCGTGGTGCCCTGCAGGTCTCCAGCCTGGTGCCCTGGCCGTCCAGCTTGTCCTCCTCTTGCTCTCCCAGCATCGCCAGAGACCCCAGGTGTGCAGTGCTACACAGGAAACATCGTGTCTTACAGACAGGGTAGTTTGCTCACAAGTAGATGTCCATTTATCTGCGGTCCATAAGTTGCACAAGCCAAACACTCATTCCATGTCACAGTGACTTTGTCTAAAGAAAAGGTAAAAATGACAGCAAATTCCCCCCCATCTAGTGATCCAAGACATTTTGAGTCTCATATATGTATGCAAATATAACACTCTGGGTTTCAGCTATCTGGTCAATGAAGTGCTTAAAAATTGTACAGTTTCCTTTAATATATTAATGAGTTAGGCCATAATTTACATAATTAACTTAGTTCATAATTCACAGAGTAAATTTATGACATGCGGTTTCATCATTGATTCGAGGGATTATTATTATTTTCATTCATCCATATATACTATGCAAATTCAAGCAGAACACTTAATTTCTTGTAGCTGAAAAACATGCTAAGCTACCCAAATCTCCCAGGGACCCAGGAAGATGCATATAAACATATGCAGATCTGAAAACTTCCTGAGTTACAGAAGAGGCTGCTGGGATTCCTTTGGAAAGCCTTTATTCATGCACAGTTCACAAAATGAAGATCCTCTTCCTCAGAATACATTCACAGTCCTTGTATTTTGGAAAAACCTTTACATAGACAGATGGCAACATTGTCTGTATGTGATAAAAGCAGCTCTTAACATGCACATATTTAATGTGTTTATTACTATGTATTATTAGTATATTTTTTATTGTTTGTTTTTGTCATAAGGTGTCTTGAATGGCATGGGAAGGGAAATCTGAAACGTAAATGAAATTTGACTCATGTAAGGTTGTTGGAATGAATCACTTAAGTTGAGTGGTACCGGTAAATTTGTTTAAATATAATTTATATTTAACCTTTGCATTTGAGAAACCTTTATTTGAACTTGACAGATTGCTCAATGACAAGTAAGTATGACCTTTTAACACTTAAATTATTTTTTCAGTAAATCAGAAATCTTGACTTAGTAGTGTAAGTAGTAATTTCCTTGCCACCACTAGTTAAATGGCTTCTTGGTCTTTGACCCTTGGAACTAGTTTCTTTTAGGTTTTGAAAACCAGAGAAATTATAACTATGACATTATGGAGTTTATGCCAAGGAGATGAACTTATGTTCTGTGCTACTTTTTTAGGGAATTTGCATATATATGTCCAGCTGACTTGTCCAGCGGTTGCTGCTGAGGGCATAAAGTATTGCACCTACAATCCAAAGAACCCTAGTGAGATAATGCTATAAATGCAGTTGGGGTTAATTTACTATGAGGCTCCAGGGGGTGGAAGACAGGAACCGTGATAGAGAAGAAGCGATAGAGGCGCACATGGAGATAGAGACTAATTTCCATCTGCCAGACCCAAAGCAGTGTAGAGTGGAGACGCAATGGGCCTTCTGATAAACTCCCTTCGAAAATGTACATTTGGGTCCTGTTTCAACTCGGGGACTGAAGAACGATTAGAGAACCAGAACTTAATTTATATTCACATTTCTGTCTAACCACCACACTTGCTCTGCATTCCCCTTCTCTTATCTTTGCCGATTTAATACTTAGACAGGCTTCCATCTTACAGTAATTAACTTATAGTCATTGAAACACAACTTTCAAATAATATTTCTTCAGAAAATCACTTAATAAACGTTCTCAGAAGAAGTAAACTTTCTGGGGTAGCACTGTTGCCTCGTATTCCTAGGTGTGGAGGTCTCCTGAGCTCTATGTGTGCAGTGTGCAGGGCGTCCCTGTGTCTCGTGTGCGTGTGCAGTGTGCAGGGCGTCCCTGTGTCTCGTGTGCGTGTGCAGTGTGCAGGGCGTCCCTGTGTCTCGTGTGCGTG
>JABFEB020000104.1:13766645-13776700 GCA_019775895.2 Stomatorhinus ivindoensis
GAGTTTGGGGGTGGGGGTGGGGGTGGGGGCTGCAGGAGGAGAAAGCTGATCAATAACTGTTGTACCCCACATCAGATGGAAGCCATTCAGATTTATCTGCTAATATCCTCCTTGATAGCTTGTGCCAGACTGGAAATGACAAGACAGTCAAATCCCATTACTTTGTCATTCACTGATTTACATTCTGCTGCTACTCAGTCACATTTATAGCTGTTGAGTATCAAATAGAAAGGAAAAAATCTTTCTTCTAGCAAAAACTCTTCTTCAGTCTTGGCCCAGTGCTGCTTCTCCAAAGCCTATCAAAGTGAAGAAAACGGGTGGCTCAATGACATTTCCCACAATGCACTTCCCTGCTTAATTGTTGTAGAATGACATTTGTTCTATTCTACGTGTAATGCTCCAAAATAGATATCCTTTCACCGAGGCACCAGTAGAAGTATTAATTTATTTAGTAATGAAAATAAGAAAAATTAACTAGTGGGAACAACATGAAAAGACCAGATGCGATATTTAAGTCAAAATTAGCCTATTATTTGCCTTAGAGGATCCATTATGTCTGACTTTATTAATAAACAATATTCATTGGTTTTAGCCCTGTTTGTAAATTAGACCTATTATATGTAATTGTACCAAGTGTGGCTGAATTTGTTTATTTTTTTATCTGGATTTTGTTGCTTTCCTCATTTACCAGGTGCTGTTCTTTGTTTTGCTTGAAATGATTTTCATAATGCAAATGCATAGTTAAAGTCCCAGTTATTTGTCAATTTACTCTGACAAGCAGGCCAGGAAAAGCCACATGCAGAACAATTAACAGCAGCAGCCACTGCTAGCAGTTATGTAACTTACACCTGGGATCTTTTTTTTTTTTACAGTCTTTGCAGGACATTCCTCACATGCGTATCACTATTTAACCTCACTATCCTTTCTTGTGTATCTGCCTGCTCTGCTTTATGTAATGTACATTTCCCTTACACTAAGCAGCTAATGATGCTGTAGCTGAGTACCTTAGATTGTAACCTATGGTTTAGTATTTGCTGAGTGACTCATTAACAGGACACTTCTATAAAGTAGAACCTACAACCCTTCAGTCAGTCAGCTAGTTGTTGCTTACGGCTCAATAAATCTAACTGTGTTTGTGAAGATCATGTAGATCTACTGTGTGAGAAGCCAGGTATGGCGTTTTATTTATAGCGTTTCCGTTTATTAGTGTTAATCTGCATGTTCATTCAGAAAGCTCCCTTACCCCCAATGGCCTAATTACTTTAACACATGTGAGAAGGTTCTAAAACTACAGCTGAAGCACTCGCAGTTGATACAAATGAGAAATTAAACCCACCAGCTCACTGGCAAAAAGGTGGGGCATCAATGTCTACGTTCACACTGCAGGACAAATCCGATTTTTTGCTCATATGTGACTCAGATCACATTTTTTCATGACAATGTGAACAGCACAAGTCACAAGGAACCCGATCTTTTCCGATCAAATCTTTTTATGACCACTTCAATATGTGGTCATAAATCGGATACAGGTCTGATTTTTTGCAATGCGACCTCAGTCTGAACAGCGAAATCAGAATTCATGCGACTTTTACGTCACTCTCGATTGACGCTCGTCACAATTCTGCACAAGCGGAAGTCACCATATGTCTCCGTCACAGTTGGCCAGTGCAGGGACAGTGAGGCGCTGGATTTAATAAGTATTTGTGGAGATAAATCTGTTCAGGCAAAACTGGAAGGCTGGTGTCGTAACCGGGCAGTTTTCAAATCAATAAAGTGACGTCTTTGTTTTTGCGCATGCATGTCATTGCGTCTTTGTTGTTTTGTACGCACACGGGCCAGTTCACTATAGTGAACCGTTCACATTGAAATCTGAAATTGCCCACATTAAAAAGAGCAATGTGAACAGGCAAACAAAAAGTCTGATTTGAGCAGGAAATCAGAATTGAGCATTAAGCCCTGCAGTGCGAATATAGCCAATGAGTCATTTAGCACACTATCATGTGTTAGCACTTTATTAAAGTTGCGGAAAATGTCCTTCAAGCTTTCAGCAAGAAACACCTTCAGATCCCATGGTAGCATATTGTTTGCTTTTAGGTTACTAAAATTTGTCTCTTTCATTTCAACTATAATGAGGAGAAAGAAAGATTAAATGGCTATCAGGGCTATAGTGAAAGAATCCCTTTTGTTCAGGGTTTGGAAAATGATTCTGTACATCTCTGCATGCATACTAAAATAGTTTATCAAGTGTGAGCTGATTTTCAAACTGTTTTCCCCTCATATCACTATTGACCTGTTGTGAATGTGTATGCTGTTCATCACAGGGAGAGGCGGGACTCAGCTGGCATAATGACTCTGTAAATACCCTATTAAAATGTTCTTCTGGTAATCTGAGTTTTTTTCTATGCACAATGCAGACTAATTTGGAGGCTCTAATCAGGGAAAACATAGTACTGGGCGAGAGGAGATAGAGTGTCGCCCTTTGGATTGGACCAGAGGGCTCATTATCGTCCAAAAAATGAAGTGAAGGATCATCTTCATCCTATCGATTCTTTTCTCCCATCTCTGCTCTGTCCCACATTCATCTTCATTAACCCCCTCCCTTCCAGCCACCACCCCCATTGCAGTAAAACGGGACAGGTGAAGAGGGGATCTCTGTAGGATGGCAGACGGATCTCGCATGGCTTACTCCTGTCCTTCCTGACTTCCTCCAGCATATACACACCTCAATACAGTGCAATACTCAATGCAAAATTCCCCACCCCCCTCGCACTGTAAAACAGACATGTTACCCTCGTGTCTTTTCCTGCCAGATGTGAAAGAAGGTGTGCTGGTCCAGCTGCGTCTGGGGACACTGTATCTAGCCTCTCTGAGTGGTACCTCAGATGTCAAATCCAGTATGACAGAGTGGGCATTTGGCCAGAGATGCTGCATCTTCTGGGCAGACCCTCCTTACATGACATCAGTCCTGCTTTAGTGTTTCTTTTCCCAGACAGAATAAACCCCCCCGTGCTAGTCCCCAGTCCCAGTCATTTTCGGACACCTCTGACTCACTTGGCTACCACGTGGTGCTTCACAACATCAATTTTCTCAGCCTCCAGCTCGATTCCACCTCTGCTGCCAATGTGGCACATTTGTAAGTTATAAAGAAAGACAGTCAGACCAGGGGGTGCAAAAACATAACTGAGACACAGATGCTTATGTTGGCAGGGAAGACAAACAAGTATTTTGAAAGAGATGAAAGTGTGCATACAATACAGATTTACATGCATGTTGCTCCAAACTAAATTCACAATTAACCATTGAACCTGGTTTGGAAAAGACCTACAAGCCAACAGGTATGAATACTGGCATTGATGCAAAAGAGCTCACTGAGGCCCCCAGGCACCTTTTAGTGCAGCTGAATATGCAAAATTAATGATATTGTTATAATAAGTGTGTAATAACAGGATGACTTACTTGCCCAAAGATGTGTGTAAGTTGGTTGTCCTCAGTGTAATGGGATGATATAGAGTTTGGCTTCAGAAATATATTCTGGCAAAACTCATCCGTTTTACTGCCAGGATGTGAAAGCAGTCATCAGTAAAATGAGCAACGCAAGGAGCAGCTAAATTCCAGATTTCTTCCTCTCTCCCTCCGTTCTGACTGCTTCTGGAAATATACAAACACTGATAACTTGTGAAGCTGAGAACTGTTTCTTGGAAATGAGGAACAAAATAGATGCTGTGTCCCATTGTTCCTACTAGCGATTGCTGCCCAACAAGACATTAAATTAATTTTCAAACGATTTTATTCCGCATGTGGTTATTTCAGTCTGCATTTGCAGCGGGGCGTCCAGTCATAAATGCTGGAAGTTTGTTTAAATATATTCAGATAGAGTGAATGTGCTTTTGGGAAGGAAGTCTTTTTGTGGGAGGTGGACTGGCTGCCTTGCCAATTTAATTCTGCTTCCAGAGGCAGGATAGATTGTAGCTGACAGAGGAAGGGCACCGGCGGAAATGCCAGGAAGAAGAAGTCTTCAGTAAGGTGAAACAAGGATAACTTCTGACCTTTATACTGGGTGGACTCCACAGGGACTCCGCGATGGAACACTGGTGCTCCTCATTTTATATATGCTATATTAGCTTGTTATGGATATGTTTTTTTTACATCCAGAAGAGTTAAAAACAAACCGTCTCTGATGGTTAATTTCAAGGTTTATAATTTAGCTATAGTGTACCTGTACTTTTGGGAACCTTGTGGACAAACACAAACGAATAAACTATCTGGTATCCAGTGTATTAAGAAATACTGTCTTAGCATTCAGGGCTTAATCACTTTCTCCTACATAACTCACCTTTGCCAACATACATTTGAATTATTTAGCACCACTGACCTATCGGGAAGTTTCATTATGCGGTTTGTCTTTCAGTTAGAAAATTGTTTATATTACAAAAATCAAACAATTGTAGTAATACTGTGATCCAAATTTCGGATAACATAGCATAAAATCACGTTATGCCGGGTCTCACATTTTTCACTGGTTATTGGTGAAATGCAGAACACTGAACAATTTATTCCACTTAGTTAACACAATAAACAAACTAACTGGTAGGACTTTCAACTGTAATGTACTTACTGTGGAAAGTGCTTCTAACTGATGTGGGCAGTGGTTTTCTGATCTTAACATTTGCGTTTATGCTGAAGTCCCATTCACACACCAGCAGCAGGGCTCTGCCCAATCAGAACTGCTTGGACAGCAACTCAAGCTGTCTTATTCTATTGTCATTGCTTTTGTATTACCTGAATAATATCTGATGTATCTGCTGAGTAACACTACAGGGACTGTCTAATGTGCTATATATAGTAATACCTGATCAAAAATATCTGTTGAGGAAGCGCTTTGATCTGCAGTCTTACCTGAGTACTAGACTTCAAATTCCATTCTCCTCTTGCTGCACAGAGCCTCAGTATCCAGCAGCAGCAGAGGTCTGTAAGCACAGCCTTGGCATCTCAAACAGACTTCCGGCTCAGTAGTATTTAGCACACGACAATCAGGCACTTCCGTCAGTGTAGTTATTCTGATTAAAGGTCAACTTGACCTGAGGTGTTTGTAGATTTTCACTTTTGGATTCATATTGGGGCATCAAATCATGAAAGGTTTGATGGTGACAAGGGGCCCATAGGTCTTTGTCATCCTGTTGTGGATATATTAACTATCTTAAAAGGGCATTCTGGATCCATTAACGAGCTCAATGTGACAAAAAAAATCTATTTTCCCACACCACTGCTCAAGGGATATACATATCATTTAGCTTGATTCTATGAAAGCATTGGATTTTACTAATATAAAGCAATGAAAAATCCTTGCAACTCATAGCTGTAGTTATGAGAGATTCTTTGTAAATATTAGTGCGTTTAATTATCCAGCATATGTGATCTTTCAACTCACAATAGTGTCTACAAAAGACGGAGGTTATTTTCAATTATAATACTGGCAGAAGTAATGAAAGAAACAATAGACAAAAGACAGGTGTTGTGTGTTCCTGTAATACTATCACAGAAAACCGGTTAATGAAGAATAATGCTACAGGGAACAGAAATGTCATGAGACAGGCTACAGGACAGAACTGATTACACAAACACAGCACAGTGAGTATATGCAGTGTTAGGCATTTCAGGTCAGGAAGCTACAAATCCAGGTCCAGAAGATACAAATCCAGACCATGATTTTGATTCTACCAGTCAGTCGAGTATAAAGAATCACAGTCACTGTACTGACCTGGTTGGTAGAAACTAAATCTTTATCTGCATTTGTACTATCTTCTGGACCTGAAATGGCAAACACTGAGGTTTTGGCTTCTTGTGCTGCATGGGACAGGATAAAAAGATAAAAGTGGTTAAGGAAAAATTGATGAAATCAAGGCTCTCTTAAAAAAAAAAAACAGAAAAACCATTAACCAAAAGATACTCACCCACCAAAAATCCATCCGAACCCTCAGCATCTCCCATCTATCCTCCACCCGCGACTCAGCGCACCCCATTTAAAAATGCCTAATGAATTAGTAGAGGTAACAGAAGCCAGCTGGGGTTTATTGACTTTTACCTGAAGGTCCAGAGTTGGTGATTACTCACCATGGCAACACACAAGAGCCGGTCCTCCGCCTCCTGTTGGCTCAGAACATATTTTGCGACATATTCTATTCCGGTGTATTTTTTTTTCTGTTGACCACCGGCTTCAGCAAAGGTTATTTTAGTCATAGTTTTTGCGTCCGCTTCACTGGTTATACTACAACCCATAATGTAAATGTCACTTGAATATGCATTTTGGGTTATAGGTCACATCACATGTCAGTCATCTAATCAGCCCTGATTAAAAGTCTATAGTAAAGGTAATTCAACATTGTGGAACATATTATAGACAGCAGCAAAGGTAGATGTGGAGTCAGGGTATATAATATGGGATATGCAGGGTATATAATATGGGATATGCTGTATGCGTGTGTGTGTTGAGCCTAACGGTGGCTTAAATTCGCGCTTTTTTCTCTCTCAAAT
Organism: Stomatorhinus ivindoensis; assembly: GCA_019775895.2. Lineage (NCBI taxonomy): Eukaryota > Metazoa > Chordata > Actinopteri > Osteoglossiformes > Mormyridae > Stomatorhinus > Stomatorhinus ivindoensis. Next base: position 13,773,177 of record JABFEB020000104.1, read on the forward strand.
GGTTGACAGAGGAGAATTAAAGAGCAAGTGCCAAATTGATGTGTTCACTGTGTATATTAATAATGGCATTTTTCATCTCTGACTGTAAAGGTCAGCTTTCTTCAAGCTTCCCTAATCATGTTATCATTTGGCATTATCTCACCCCCCCCAAAGTGATACAGTCTGATTCCCTCATCTGAAATGTATGGAGGCGGGGGAGCCGATTTCAGCGCTGCTGAGATGGTAGCATTTCCAGTCATCAGAACCTCAAAGTTCTGATTGTGGAGACGGGGCCATTTCTCTGAGGTGCCTGGTGCTCCCCCTAGGATGCATGCAGCTCAAACACAGACTAGCAGACCATATTTTTCACCAGAGCCTCTGTGAGTGCTGCAAGACAGCCTGCAAGCTGACAATCCCGTGCACTGGGGGTGTGAACCTGAACGGCATATTCGCATGATTTACCCTCCATAAAGTATGCCATCTGTTTGATTTTGATCTATTTGATTTCTTTTCAGGGCACATGTAACATCACTAATTTCAGTAATCATATCCAGGTCTCACCCTCACCTATATGGACAATTTGGGGCACTTTGTGCTATTTCCTGAAAACTGGGAGACTGTGAGTTTGCTGCATTGGATCTCTCTGATCTCTTCCGATCCTGCTAGTATCATTCTAAGTTTAAATATTCATTTTTTTGCCTCCAGCAATTGTGTATATACAATGTTACACCGAGAAAACATTCTGGAATAAATGCACCTCTATTCCAGTTCCCTTCATGCCGTTGCAGTGGTTAGTGGTTTTTGCAGCAGAACACAGTGAAGGAGATTAAGACTGTTCATTGCTGTGAGCTAAGGAGATAATCCCCTGTTGCCCACTATCAGCTAGGCTAGCCTGATGCACCAGGATCTGGCACCCTTCCCTTAGCTAAGCAGAGAAGCAACCACGACAATGGCCAATATGCTGTTAGTGTTACAGATGGAGCCAGAGCGGAGCTCAGTAGATCTCCTGTCTATGGGGAGCTGCCTGACACTTCCGACATGCTAACTCACCAGAAGAAAGGTAGAGCTAGCAGTGCCTATGCCTTCTTTTTGCCAGGAGGGGGAGCTAAAAGTGTATCACTGCGAAGAATTACTTTTCACTGATACAATGAGCCGGTGTCACCTATATCCAGGTTTGAAGGAGACCATCAAAACCTATCTGGTTCATTGCGATGGACATTGTGAAATGACCCTAGCATTTTTTGTACATATTTTCCAGCTGGACTGTAAGCGCAAAAGAGGCAGCTATCTAATTCCACCATTTGTGAATGGTTATATTTATATTTTCACTAAAAATATAAAAGGTAATTTGTAGTACCCTGGAAAACTACTTCTACTGATAACCCAGATAATTATACCCTACAACTGACTATTAATATTTAAATATATGAAAATAGTAAAGAAATAAGGGATAAGCTGTAATAACATATTTATAATTGTCACACAATTGTCTTGGGTAAACTTTCAGCCCCATGCGCAGCTTGCATGGCTCCATCTGAGTGCGATAATGCTTCTGATGAACCATACAGACCTCTTCATTGCAGCGGTGGCACGACATGGGTCTATGCCAACAGACGGCTCAGGAGGGGGAGAAGTTGTAAACGTGTGAGTGGAGTATTTAATGTGACCAGTAGAGCCTCAGACAAATTATATGCGATATATTTTCCCTTTGGGAGCCGGAATGACATCTGTAGTCTTAGCCAAACGCATCGATTCACAGGAACATTTCCCAGCTGACAGGGACAAGGGAAGCGGGAAGCCCAGCTGTGTCTTTATTGGGACGCAACCCAAAAGACGGGACTGGAGAAGAATTTAAAAAGAAATCCATCAGTCATACTCCAATCAGCCAATCAGAACCACGGGTGCCAGTTGCTTATGTTTTATGATATTTATGATATATCCCCAATGACTACTGTGGAAAAGACATCTGAATATTTTGACATATTATTTTGACAAATTTTTCTACTCTTGCAGACAGAAGCAGGGGAAAATCCCTTTCAATTCCCCATGCACTAGTCATCTCAGAATGCCATCAAATTAAGCAGGTTTATGGTATCGCTGAAGGCCCATTAAGGCCCATTAAACACCGGTCAGTCCTTTGATTGCACATTTTCCATGACAGACCTTAAAAATCGGGCATCTGGGGGGTGCTTGGAGTTTATTGTTCGCTTTTGAGCTACTTAGGTTTATTCAGAATCTAAGCATTTTACATACTAGGAATGCTGTTACAGGACACGAATAGCATAACCTAGACACATTCTAACATTACTTATAGCAGGGTTTTCTTTGCCCTCCCAGAATTATTTGTGATCAAAATGAAATTTTCATCTTTTTTCTCATAACCTGCCCTTGTTATTGACGTGTCACACTGGATGAGCTGCATGGCAACTCAACAGAGGCAGCTTCCACTGAGAGTGGCCTTTGACACCATGATTAGCTATGGCACACTCTAACCACACGAGTGGTTTCAGGAACAAACCAGTATTTACTTTCCACTTACTGCTGTTACTGACCAAACGGGTGTCACAGACTGACGCCGCGATGCCCTGTTTGTGTTGATGCTATGTAGATTGTGTTTAGAAGAAGAACAAACCAAAAGTAGTTTTTATCCTTCCACTGTCCAGCTTCTTGTCTTTCTTTCTGTTGTTATGGTCTGATCTGTTCCCTCAAACTACTCAACCACCCTTCTGTTTTGGTCTCTTCCATTTCTTGTTGCTGCAGAAGTAATATTGAGAAAAGTGCTAGTAGCATTCATGCATTGTTTTACTAACCCTCAATTGGCACCGGACCTGTGTCTTCATCTAATGTATGCTGCCCAGTGCTTCCCGACCCGATTCTCTGGGACCGCAGACAGTTCATGTTTTTGCTCTCTCCCAGCTCTTTTTGCTCTCTTTTTGGTCCAAAAGCGTGGACTGTCTGGGGGGTCCACAAAGACCAAGTTGGGAAACATTGATCTAACTAGTAATCCACCCTTCCCTCAGAAAGTGGTGCCTCTTTGACTCGGTCATGTTCTCTCAGCCCCACCCCCCGACTGCTACTCCTGCCCAGATCTTTGTAGATGTATCACTCTTAGTCTCCTTGCTGGTCTGCATCTCCCTGCCCACTGGCTGCGTGCACATAACCTTTGAGAGGGCACACTGCAAACCATTACTGGGAAAACCATTTCATTATTCATCTTCTTAGTGGTCTCCTTAATGTCAAAATGCAATAAATTAAGTACAAAAACCAGTATATGATTAAAGAACACAGGCGGCACTCCCATTAATCACTTAGCTGTATTTGTTTGCTATTATGCACAAAGTATTGTAGACGTGTGTAAAGGGGCTGGATGGACAAGCAAAGTATTTCACATCTACCTCTCCAAACCAAGCAGGTTTCACATCTACCTCTCCAAACCAAGCAGGTTTCACATAAAGCTCTCCAAACCAAGCAGGTTTCACGTCTACCTCTCCAAACCAAGCAGGTTTCACATCTACCTCTCCAAACCAAGCAGGTTTCACATCTAC
>JABFEB020000104.1:13885191-13908677 GCA_019775895.2 Stomatorhinus ivindoensis
GCAGCCAATGAGAGCTCAGCATATACGTGGGACCTCCTTCAGGACAGCTGGAAAAGCAGCCAATGAGAGCTCAGCATATACGTGGGACCTCCTTCAGGACAGCTGCAAAAGCATCCTCAGGTGGTCACTCATGAAACTGGCATAGAGGAGATAGCAGGGTCAACCAGTCCCTGGTGCAGCTGGGGCCATGTTCAAGGGGGCCGTGGGGGACTTTTAAAGTCAGTGCCTTATTTCATACATGCAATTTTATTAATAATAATTCTGAAATGTAGAAAATAGTACAAAAGTACAAATAATCCTTCCTGTGGGTGGGTGAATCCAAACTTTTGACTGGTGCTGTATATTATGCAACTAATTTCATTATTTAAATCTATTATGGGTTAATGAGGCTTATCAACAGTGCAAAATCAATAAGACTAACATATCCTTTTTCGTTTTTTCCTGCAATTGTCAATTGTCTTCATATCATATGCAAAAATAATTTTGATTAAAGAGTGACATTCAAGGTGATGCCTGAATATTGTTATTGGTATTGGTAGCTATGAAATGCTTTCCACTTCCTGAAATGTTCCTCAGACACCATCTTGGCAGCTGGAATGAAAACCTAAAAAGTGATTAGTCTTCATCATTCATTATGCATTAGTACCACAGTCCAGTGGCTGTGGTGGTAGTAGGGGGGCAGAGGCGTTGTCAATTTCTGCGATTTGTTTATTGACAGTGATGCATTATTAGATTATACCACGCTGGGTGAATATCTGCTTTTCAGTGTAACTTTTGACAGAGGGAAGGGGTTTTGCTTAAAACTTTGACAGATTGACAGACACCTCATAACTAACATAGATCTGCATGCCTGATTATATTTTTCCCATTGTGAATAAACAGCAGAAAATGCAGATTTGATTACCTCAGCGGACAGCTCTGCTACTACTGACCCTGACAGAAATGCCCTTGCAGACAGTTACCGAAGCTTCCCACTTTATCTGAATGCTTGACCATCACCATGGATCCTAATCCCAAACATTTCCATACATGTAAAGCTACATTTATTTAATTTCATGTTTGAAGAACTGTGTAAATAGCCAGACCATAAAAAAACAAAAAACTCAGGATAGTCATGGCCTTTTATTTGAGATTTCCAACCATCTGCTTGACTGACAAGCGCTTGTCTTTAATTTGCTTTAGATGTGAAGAGAAGTGAAAACAAAATGCACAGAATTGCTTTGTTGGCAGAGTGTGATTTAGGCCTCTTTCCATTATGCAACAGTTCCTTTGTTGCTAAGGAAATTGAATTTACCTCTCTGTCCTAACCTGCTCTGCTTGCTCTTCAATATTTGGCTAATGCCTATTCCGCGAATCCTCCCACCAATATCAGACATTTCTTCTTAGAATTAAGTTGTTTTTCTCTCTAAGTTAACGTGATTTAGAGCCCTTGGTGATTCTGACCTGATCCTACAGGTTTTACCTCTATGTTTTATTGGTCTCTCCGTTTCAACATTATGACGATAAGGGGCTGTCAAAGGGAATGAACTGAAAATGGCAGCGTGTTTTGGCTATGGTCGAGAATGTATAACAGGTTAACTATGTGGTTCAGTCTTCTCTGTGACCATGTTGTAAACCAGTGGTTCTCAACATTTTGCATCGCAACCCAATTTTCACCATTACCTCCTCAGTCGCAACCCTGTATCAATTAGAAGTTGAAATCAATGTTATGATCAAGCACGCAGTGCACTCTGCAATTTACCGCAATCAATGCCTATCGCACAAATCTGATTGGATGTGCCAGTATATTTTGAAATAAGCATCTGTGGTTTGGCTTCTTGGATTGGTTGAGTGTTCACTAGTTTTGTGCTAAGCATTTGCAGACCCAAGACCTGTTTATATAGGTTAATTCTAGGATTGGTGCAGGGAAATCTGATCGTGGATCAGCATAGGAGCTTGCTGGTTATAAAATTTCCAACCCTGCCTCATGATCCTTTCAGATCTTGCTATTGTAATCGCTATTGTAAACTGTTAATGCTTTTGTGAACAATATGAGGTACAATACAAAGACACTCAATGGAGCAAAAAAAAAAAAATCAGAATTAAGCTCAAAAAATGATGAGCTGACTGGTGAACAACTGGTGTGTGTCACGGACCCTGAAGCACAAAGGCTGACTGTGAGAGGGTCTGAGAATATGCAGGGATTTCTCTTTGTGGACTTTTTACATTTTTTTCATTCGGAGATGTTTTCCTTGTTGCAAGAAGTTGACTTCTTAGTTTGCAGTCCGCATTATATGCTTATGTGCTGTTTTAGAACAGGCAACACGATCTACAAGGCTGCTTTATTCAGCTATTTGTGAATTTATTACTGAGCGAGTTTCACTCAGGCAGGCGTAGACAAAGCCCCCTTTGCCCATGGGACCCAGCCTCTGGTCTGAATCCAGAATGGCATTTCAATACATTAGATTTGACAAAGCGCATAAATCTGGGAGACGTGTGGAAATAGGAAACAGAAGGACAATTAAAAAGGCCTGACCGTGGGGAGGAAATGAACACACACCCTGAGGCATGTGCACCCAGCGATGTTCACACTCTGTGCCAGCAGACACTGCACCATCAAACTGTCATGAGCTTATTGTTTTCTATAACACACAATAAAGATCCCCTAAATAACCCAAACTAGGGCTATTACTCACTTTCAAGATAAACTTTCAAGACTTTAGGCAGCAAATTTTTTATTGTCTGCACAATATTCCTTGTAATATATTTATGTTTGACCAAATCAGAGAGAGTCTCTTGTTGGCAGGGGAATTGGAAATATGCAACACAACCCTGGATAGTGAACAACAATTAAATTGGAGACAATGGTAAGTATTGATAATTATTATTGATCCTTGTGGGGAAATTCTGTCTATGCCTGTCCCAGCTGGCTCTATGTAAGTGTGAATAAGCTGGCCGTGAAGGGCAGCCATCGAGGGAGCCAGGGGTTAAGGGCCTTGCTTGAGGCTGGGCTTGAACTGCTAACCTTCTGGTCAGAAACACAGAAGCTTAACCCACTGAGCTGCATGCTGCCTCCTATGTTAACTGCAACCAGAAAACCGCTGCTTTACTTTGGAGTGAAGCAAGTTTTCAACATGCAGGGTCAAATCGGTTGGTACGTTGGTGCTTCATCTGGGTTAATAGGTGCCATAAAAATGAAAGGCAGCTATTAATACACACTTGAGAGATCAGGTACAGGTGGAACTAATCAGCTGCCAGAACCCTGGTCACCTGACCTGTCTTGGCTTGTGATCTCTTAAATACCATTCATTCCTCTTGATCTTTGCTTTCCTGTGTATTTTTATGATCATCTGCACATCCCACACATTTTCTCTCACTGATTCCCTCTTCTTCTCATTGCTACTTATTCTTTATATCGCTTCTTCCTTCCTCTCCCTGCTATCCTCCTGCTTCTTGCTAGCTTTCTTCCTGTGCAGATCTGTTTCTCCCCTAATCCCTGTGGATATAGATAAAGGCAGTGGAAGCAGGACCCCTGTTACTGTTTTTCTCCTTTAATACAAATTAATCCCTGTGATTGATTACAAACTTACAACAGGCTTAGTTGCCGCTTATCTCAGTGTGCTTTTACCTTTCTCAACACTTTCTCAACAGGCTAGGCTGCATGGACCCATTTTTGCTCAGGCGTTTTGAAAGGATATTCTTTGTGGCCCCTCATGCACAGTATGAAATAAACTTATACAAATGTAGCCATGGGAACGAGAGATCATACTTGCACTTTTGTGATTGGTAGAAACAGATGAACATTTATTTAATCAAGGCTTTGAAGCATGTGTTAAATGTCATTAGCTTTTACATCCCAGTGCTTGCATATTGTATGCACTTCTCTTGAACAGATCAGAGCTTGATACCAGGGAACTGTTCAAAGATTCAGAGCAATCGTGTCAGTGGTAGTTTTCTTAAGAATTCTTCTAAAATTCAGAAAATCAATAATACTTAACACTAAACAATGTTTACATTTGTCTGTCGTGTATTTGACATGAGTGTTATTGCAGCTTTGAACTGCAGAATCACCAGCCAAGAGCATAAGAGATGCAGAAGCTTGACATGATGGTGACGTGCTTGTGGCTGAGTTATGCAGCGCATACGCAGCTGCTGGGATAACCCTGCACACCCATCTGTATCACATTTACTCTTTTGTGATGCTGGTTTCTCAGCTTCTGTCTACTTGTTGCAAAAGGAATGTTGACGAGATTTTCATTTCCTTTAGTAATTTTATATTGTATCTCTAGCCTTCCGACATCCTGCCATAATGTTATTCGACCATAAAATGGCTCCTTTTTGTATTTTTTTTAACAGCATTATTTGGTAATTTTAAGGTGAAATATCTTTTTAAAGATGGTATTGTTGCTTTGACATTACAATGGTCTGATCCGCTGTGAGACCCTGGCTGCACTGGGGTTCTGTTAAAAATCTCTTGCCGTTTCAAAATGTGTTCTCTCAAGAGAGAGGCTTCATTCAGCTTATACATTAAAAACCAAAAAGATATACGTAGGACAAAGTCTTACGTACATTGTTGTGCAAAGATCAAAACACACAATGTTATGCATTATTGCCCCATCCTGCTAATCTTTGCATATAGTCTTCCTGTCTAATTACTCCTTTGTTTTGTACGCTGTCTGTCGTTATTGTATAGTTTTAGCCTCTCCTGCTCCGCCTTGCTGACCACTGCAAGCTCCTGCTCTCTCTGTCACTCTCTTACCTTGTGTTACAGCTTCACACTTCCTCCATACGTAGCCGCTGAACAGGGCAGAGCTATTGATCGGCAGGAGAGTGATTATTCAGGCTGATGGCTGTGTCGTCGTGAATTGTAGATTATATCCAGATGATTACAGGAGGCAGATGCTTGTCAGCCTTTCTGTCAAGGTTAGGCATGCAGGGGCCTTTTTCTCTCAAGTTTACCCCCGACTGCCAGTGAAGAAGACATTAATACTTTAGTTATTCATACATAACTTACCTATATAATAAAATAATCATTACTTTTTGTAAACTTTTTACTGTTAAAATTGTAATGCAATCCGAGTGGCTACACCTACAATCCAAATGGTTTGTGGGAAAAATTGCTGCGAATGATTATGGCCTTCATAGAAAGCTGTGGCTTCCTTCCTGGGATTCTTTAAGGAAAACCACTGATACGTTTCATTAATATCCATCCATCCATACATCCATCCATCTCAGGTCCTGCTCAGAGTTGCTGGATGTATCAATTAATGGAGAAGTTAGCTGGACTAAAAAAATGCTTAATAAGCTATGAACATATTCTTCCAACAATCACAGTTGATATTAGGTTAGTTTCTTCAGTAAGGAAAAGTATCCTTTTGTGTCATTTGTTTCATTATTAAACTTCCCTTTAATGAACAGTCATTCCTGTAAGTCAAAAAAGATACAGGGATGCTATCAATTTTCTCAAAGCAGTGCATGAATGAAATAAAGAATAATGATTTGCATCGGCCTTCCAGATCAGGCGGCAATAATGGTGGCCAATTGGCAGTTGTAGTTACTAACTAATGGGCTGCAGAATTGCACAAGGATGTTGCTGAGCAGGTTTTTGAAAATAAAGAAATGCCAATAAGTAAATAAATTAAAACGTGTAACTGGTTTATCAAGTGTGCCCTTTTCAGGCGTGCTAATCAGAAGTGTGTCATTTTCAGGTGTGCTAATCAGAAGTGTGTCATTTTCAGGTCACAAATGGCAGTTTGTTTCATTTAGCCATTTTATCTGCCTGTGATTGTACTCTCTAAAATGGACTTCCCACTCTTCTGTGGCAAGCTACCCGTTAGTTTTATGATATTACATTTGCCAAATGGTGTCCCTGGCCGGGAAGAATGACTCTGGACACACGTGTATGCCTGCATGCACATGCATGCGTCAACACGCCTCATGTGAAAGCTTTCCTGATTGGTGGGCATTTGAGTGCAATCAGGGCCTATTGGAGGCTGAAGCACAATGCTGATTGAACAGTGAACATGGGATGATAATTACAGGGTGTGGAGCACCGTGTCTGCCCATGTGTGAAAGCCTGTCCTTGAACCAATGGACATATTCACCTCATTTCTTTATCTTATGTGTGTGTATATATGCATATACCACACAGGATTGTAATTATATCTTTGTAGCGACTCTCCATTCATTTATATGGGGAAACTCTAATACCAACATGACGACCTTAACCCCTACCCATAAGGTTAGGACAGGATCGATTATTATTATTATTATAAGTAACCAAACAAAACACAAGACTTCTGCCATTTTTAGTTTTGTGACTGTAGTCACAGATCTTTGTGGGGACCTGAAAAATGGTCCCCACAATGTCAAAATAACAGGATTTTTATGACAATGTGGTGGACATTTGGTCCCCACAATGAAATATTCATTGTGGGGGACCAAACACACACACACACATGCACACACATGTGAATATCACATTATAAACAACCAGTAGTTTTAAATAAAAGGTTAGTAATAAATTGAAACCCAAATTTTACTTCTTAAACAAGCCGTTCTAAGTTCACTGACCAGCCATCTAATGTGGCTGCTTTTTAAATAATAGTACCTTTACAATAACATCAAAGACCATACACTTGTGTTTAATATCATTTTAGGAGCCAGTGACCACAATTGCAATTTATAGCAAAACGGAAAGAACAGAACTGAATGTCAAAAAATGACCCTTAATAAAGTGAAAATATCTGTGTGCAAGATTTGTTAAAAATTATTTGTCAGTGGGATTTTTGTTATGAAACCATAAAATTTTTACAGAATTAAGCGAGCATCCCAAGACTTTATTTACAGTATAGAATATATACCGGATAGTTTATTGTGTTTCCAGGTCGGTCTCTGTTAAATGTAACTGGCATATTTTCTCAAATTAAAGTATTCCTGTACCGAAAGGCAGAGGCAGATTAACTTATCAGGGGCCCTGGGCTGACATAGGCACGGACACTCAGGTGTTGCCGATTTAACTAACTGCCCTATTTTCCCCAAGGCGGATCGGGGCCCCGATGTTTGTCGGGCCTTAGGCTATTCAGACTCAGAAGGCCTATGCATTAATCTGCCCCATGGCAGAAAGGCTGAATATCTGTCCCACAGTTTAAAAATAGTAGAACTTGCTGGACACCAGCCAAGGGAGTAAGACTATCTGCTTTCCAATAGGAGTGGGATTAATTCAGAAACATTAGATGCTAAAATCCTGTTATTAGTAATTCTGACACTTACTGGACTGGCAAAAAAATGAGTAAAGTCATTGTAGTCGTGTGTGTGTGATTACGTATCGTTTTAAATACTCTGTTGTCATATTATGGTGTTGTATTATTGTGTATTTTATGATGTTTTTGTAGGCTGTGTCTGTCAGTTCTTTGAATAGGCCATTTCCTTCTGTTTTATATGTTTCAATTCTAATTCTGTTTTCCTTAATGGCGAATGGCGATGGAGTTTGATGATTAACTTAAGCTACTGAAAATCGTTTTGTCCAGTTAGATATTTGCTTCAGTTGCTTCCTTTTTCACTGTGACGTCGATTGTCTTTAAGATGGTTAGAGCTTTTTGGCAGCTTTTCCAATGTGTTAGATCGCTTGACGTCACCCCAGTTCGCAGCCTTTTAGCCACTCTCCCCCCCAGTCTCTCCTGCCTTATTTCAACCACTTAACTTTTCCATTGCCATACAAAGCAACAAGCTTTAAAACTTTATCCAGCCCTGCCCTGGCTTCTGCTGATTGACGTCTCACCTCTTAGCTTTTCCATCAAAAGAGCACAAGCAGGTGTGAAATGATTAAAGATGTGCCAGGTTTTTAGTAGAGGGCGTCTTCAAGATTTGACCACTTAAAGCCCATCACTGTCCCCTGAACTCAAACCATTTTGCATCTCGTTTAGCAAGTTAATTCTTCTCAAGAGCCTGTTCATCTTTTAGATATCATATAAAACTATACATTTCAGGAATATTCCTGAACACCTGCTTATATAAATGTATTTTACTTTAAAATGCATTTGCTTCAGATTCCTGGCTGTGTGGTGTTTAGCGTAGTCTCTACAAGCAGTTTGGTGTCTGATTTTGGTCCTCAAGGTCAGGTCATTCTTAGTTCTAAGTTAATCCTACAAAACTTGTACAGCAGATACCTTGTCCATCAGTGGTCTTGTACACTATAGATATTTATTTTGTTATTTGAAAGAGTTTTTTAAGTTATCTCATATAATCACTTTCATGCTTAATGCGAAAGCTTCCATCAAATGCATTAGCATAATGGACTTTGAGATCGCACTAGCTACTGAAGCCAGAATTTGATGCTGAGAGGGTCGTAATCAAGCAAATGTCTCTCTTTTCATTAGACGTCGCTGACTGTGAAAGTCGTGAGCTAATCGTGATGCTTAATGCCCCTTAACCATGGAGAAAGCCACACGCCAGGCCTCCCGTAAACAGTTTTGTGTCAACGCCGCTTGCAAAGTGTAATTGCGGCTACACTACCTTAATATGTCCGAGGTCAGCCAGGTCCCCGAAATGGCTGCGGCACATTTGGGGCCCTCGGCTGGTGGGTGTGCAGTCTCACGCCTCCAATCAGCAAACTCTTCACTTCTCTCCTTCTTTAAAATCTATCCCATTTCCCCCAGATGCCATTCCTAGCCACATTTTCCCCTTCTCTTTATTTGCTCTTGTCAGACCTGTACCCCCAACCCTTACTTGTGTCTCTTCCCCTTGTCTGTCTCCTGCCTGTCAGAAGAGAGGCACGTTCACGTTCCTAGAGGCCTTTGCCTTAATTTGATTTCAATCTGGTGTAATCAGGGTTGAACGGCGTCAGTGCCTGTGTTGTCACTGCGAGGGGGTGCCTGTGTTGTCACTGCGAAGGGGTGCCTGTGTTGTCACCGCGAGGGGGTGCCTGTGTTGTCACTGCGAAGGGGTGCCTGTGTTGTCACCACGAGGGGGTGCCTGTGTTGTCACCGCGAGGGGGTGCCTCTGTTGTCACTGCGAAGGGGTGCCTGTGTTGTCACCGCGAGGGGGTGCCTGTGTTGTCACCGCGAGGGGGTGCCTGTGTTGTCACTCCGAGGGTTCTGCACTGCACTGATGCGTCCGGCCTGCTGTTTTTCTCCTTTAATAAGTGTATACTGTATATGGTCAGCAGGCCAGAGGAACTGGCACTAACAGCGTTATGCATCTCAGCATCTCCCAGCCATTCCTTGCATTCTCACAAGCCCCAAAAACCCCAAAAGTGCCCAGTGCAGTCTGTGAATAACAGTTTGGTTGTTTTTTAAATAGTATTAACATGCATTTTTGATAAACCAGCAGTTTTGGTTTGATGATTTGGTAATGATGAGCATTAACTGCACCTTCATAACTCCTTTATAATGCATTCGTAGAACATTCATAAGCAGCATGTATCAGATACCTTAACATCCTGACATACATTAATAACAAATATTACATGACTAAACAATTGTAATGTTTATTATTGTTATGTAATATTTGTTATTAATGTATAGTGAAACTGTTAAAGTATGCTAGGATGTTAAGGTATCTGATACATGCTGATAATGAATTTTCTATGAATGCATTGCGAAGGTACAGTCATTGTGAAGTGTTATTGATTTACTTATGCTACCTTAAAGTCAAGATTTATATATAATGACAGATTTGTAGAAAATATATGAGAATCAAAGATTTGTGAACTGAGAATGTGGGAGTGATGGAGGTCTGCAGATTCGGTGCCTGCTGCTCATGTGAGCTTGTGTTTGCGCTCTGCCGTATGTTTGTCCGTGGATCTCTGTGTATTTCTGAGCGTGTACAGATATACGCGTCCGTTCATGTGAGGACAGGTTGGCATGCTGGTGTCTGCTGGAGTGTGCTCGTCCCTGTGGGTGTACCGGGCTTGCTTGTGTAAGCACCAGGACGGGAACATTGTCCCACTGAGTGTGCAGTCACTGAGCTCTGTGCAGACCTCTCGGTCTTCGCCTACACAAGTGGCACTCAGACAAGCGCTAGGGGTGGGTGGGTCAGAATTTAGCCAGCATCAGCAGCTAGCTGCCTTGTCTGCGTGTGACAGAGGGAGAAAGACAGATTAATTTACCAGAGCTGCACGATGTTCGGGGGGGTTTATCATCTACCGGCCAATGTGCATGTGTGTGTGTGTGTGTGTGCATGTATGAGTGAGAGAGTTAGGAAGGGGGAGAGAGCGAGAGAAAGGATAGAAGGATAAACAAAGAGACAGAGAGGGAGAGAATGACAAATAAACCCATACAAGAGCCAAGAGACTTCCACAAAGGATCACAGACTGCCTATATCTGTGTATCTGAGTTTGTATGTGTGTCTCTGTGCCTCTGTGTGCGTGTGTGTGTGTGTGTGAGGGATGTAAAGAAGGAGACAGTGATGGATAAGCCCATACAGAAGCTGAGGATATCCATAGAAGATCACCAACTGCAGGCATGTGTGAGAGTGTGTGTGTGTGTACAGATTAACGAGAGAGATTATAGTGCAGCAGCTGGAGAAGCGGAGCCCCGGTCCCCTTTTCGCTCATTTGTGCATCCTGACTGGGGGAATCTGTAACTCACTGGACCAGTGTTTATGGGTACTGGCAGCTGCAAATGTCCTAATAATCAGTCTGTGCACCTGCTAATGGTGCCGATTCCGCGCTTTGGTGTCGGGAGTTTGTTTCTCTTCGGGAGACACTAGTTGCTGTGTGTTTTGCCGCGGAAGCATTAAAGGCCGACACCCGAGGCTGCGCCTCTTTATTTTCACACGTTCTCTCCGTCTGTCACTGCCACGGCACTGCTGGCCTTCAGATGGAAGTGAAGTAAAGAAGCAGAGCCTACCCTGCTAAGCGTGTATGTGGCTTTCCGCTGTCGTTTGGGGTTCCTCTGCGCTCGGGGCCTGCCGACGGGCCCCCCACCGCTCGGGCCAGCAGACCAGCCCCGGTGAGAGGCAGAAATCATGGAATGGGGATTTGCTGGAATGGGGTGTGCAAGCAAGTGCCTTCCCGGGCTTCGGTGCGTTACAGTGAAGCAGAAGCACGCAGGAAAGGTTGTGCGTGTGGAACATGAAAGCTGTCAGTTTGCTCTCCGTGGAAAGGTGCTCTGTGAGAACCTACTTACACTTACACTGAAGCTTTTTCATCCCCCCTCCCTTTGATTTTAGTTGATTGGATTATGTCTAATACAAAAGGAGAGCAGGGGGACAGAAATTGCGGTGCAATTAGGAGGGATATGAAAGGACACTGGAAGCTCTAAGCCTGCTGTAATTGACGGATAAATACGGTGCAGTTAAATACAGGGCTTTTTGTGTTAATAATCATTTTGATGTTTTATGTATGTTTTTTATGCATACGTGTGTCACTTTAAGAGCTGTGTGAGTCACTGTACATACATATTACTACTATTACTATCATTATTGTTGTTAATAATAGCAATGGCATGTCCTTATTATTAACAGTGTTATTATTGTCGTTATTATTATTATTATTAATAATAATAATAATAACAACAACAACAACAACAACAATAATAATAATGATAATAATAATAATAATAATAATAATAATAATAATAATATAGTTCGTATAGTAGTTACTTTTCTCAATCATTTAATTGTTTTTCTTCTTTATGATAGAGTTTCCAAACCTTTTTCCCATAATGCAGCATTTTTCAGCTGCTGTGCTGCACCGCTTTATAATCATTTTCATAATAATGTATATACAGTACTCTATAGTAATTGGAGTGCCTGTGTTTCCTGCCTGCATGCTGTAAGTCTCACGCTGCTCTGTTTGCCAGTTAAGGTATCTGGGCCGTTTCCTTCTGTGCGCTGCAGATAAAGAGTGGCAGACACAGCTGAGCCTCTGGCTGCCAGGCGAAGATAGGCCTTCATAGGCATTACCATTATCCCTTATTGCCCAGTTAATAACTGATAACTGGGAATAATGTGCATGAGGGGGCGCTATAACAAACAACGCTTTGAAATTGAAATAATTACTAATATATAATAATAATACCCTGAAAGAGTCTTGTGTGGGGGTGCTGTGATGCAGGGAGCACTTGGAGCATCGTTCCACAACACCTGCATACTGCCATGTAATACATAGTGATAGCCAGCGTGTGGCGCTGCATCCAGTGCAACAGCTCACGCGTTAATGAACAGGACAAACTGAGAAACGTCTCCCATTTTAGGAAATACGGCCTCGTCCCAACACACACCAGCATAATGTTTACGTGCTGTCTTACTCCATCTTTGATCTGTGTGTCATCGAGTCCACTGCCCGTCAACGGAGAAGGACGTCACCGTTTGTGAGAAGATGACATTACCATCTGTTTTCAGTGTGACCGTCTCAGAGGATGTGCAAGAGCGATGATAACAAAAAGGGGTAGAATGGGGGATGGGAGACATAGGGAAGCAGAGTGAGGGAGATGTGCTATGCATAGCATTCCCCAGCTGCTGTCCACTGGCAGGGCCAGCAGAGAACATACCGGCTGCCCCGGTCGAGTGGCCAGAACATCCACTCATGGCGAAGCGAGGGAAGTGCATTTCGTTGGCTTTTACCATAGTCTGGGAGTCACCTGGTGTGGTATCAGGTGACCTGGCAGTCACATGACCTGGCAGTCACATGACCTGGCAGTCAGCTTGAAGTATTGTGCATGTTGCCAAGTATGGAAAATAAGTGACAGCATTTGACATCCCTCTAGGAGAGGGAACAGATTTCCGGTACTCTGAGCGAGCTGTCAGTGCATCCAGCTTCAGATCCATACACAACGGGTCAAATCTATACATCCAGAGGCAGATCCATAAATCCAGCATTGGATCCATAAATCTCCTGTCAAATCTGTGCCTGTAGAATCAGATTTGTACATCCAGCTGAACATCTGAACATTTGGCATCGGATCCACATATACAGCAGCGAATCCTGTAATCGAATTTTCATAGCATCATCCATAGTTTATTGCTCCGAAAAATACACAGGGTGATTAAATATTACTATTAATAACATCATTTTAAAAGGCAAATGAAGCAGCACTGAATGTAATGGGACCATTCCATGATATACTGGGTGAGTAATTTCCATCCAAAGGTGCTGAGTAAGATGTTTCCATGCTCTGTTCTCATAGCAGGTGGCTTTGATAAAGGGGGAAGGAATGCAGTGATAAAACAAAAGCTATTTTAGACCAGATCCATCATGAACACAGATTAACAAACACAGCATACATTACTGAATCACAGAGCTGCAAAATAGATCAATTATAATAGCCATAAGCAATGCAGTGCTGTGCATTTTTAAGGGAAAACTGAGCATATTAATGATTTTGCGACGCTTGTTTAGTTTAGATCTCTACTTGAAAGTTCCTAACCTGCGGAAGCTGACATTTGCTGCTGGGTGAATTTGAAAAAGGTAAAGGTTGGGGGGGGGGGGTCACAATTTAGCTGAGAGGGTCAGGAGAGCGATGAGAGGGAAAAGGGAAAGTGTTAGCACCTCTGGGGGCAGCAGGGGATTAGAAAAGACAAAGCAGGAGATTATCCTGGCAGGATTAAACAGCAGTACACACATGCACGCACACACACTGGAATCAGGATGGCATGGGGGCTATTATCAGGCTGTAGTGCTGGAGTATCAGCCTTGCTTAATGAGTGAGCGCTGCATGCTACCGTTTCTCCCTCGTCTTTCCACTGTAGTTGGTTAATAATGACAACAAAGCACATCTGTAAAAACTGAACCATCGGGAATTGTGTGTTAAGGTACCACTCTTTGTTTAGCTGAGGACGAATAATCCCACGGGGCCCTTAAAACATCATGGCAGTAGTCTCCCGGTGTTAATTTTTGTCCATATTGTGCCTCCTTTGGTGACCCACGCATAGACTCCAGTGGGATTAATAGATCTTCGGGAAAAGCCAGTGTGCCTCAAAGTATTGTGGGATATGTCTAGAAACGGCCTCGTTTTAAAACCATGAATAAACAGAGTGGGAAAGGTTGGGCAGAGCAGAAATGGGTGGATAAGACCCTGTTTATGATTCTGGACCTCAGAGTCCATCTGTTATTGTGGACCCGTTCTGATTCAGTGGTTTTGTGATTGGCCTTAATACCATCACTAGAAGTAAGAAAATTGGGAGATTACAGCGGGACTGCCAGAGTTTCCCTAAATGGCCTCCCTCGAAAGCTTATGGACTGAAGGTCACACCTGCAACTCGGACTGCAGGACTGCACTCTGAACTTGAGTCTCATAGGTCCCAAACATTTTTTAACTTTTTGTTTTAATCAGAACACCGTCACATGCAAAGAAACGGGGGGAATCCAACATTTATAGTTTCAGATATGTGACTTGAAGCCATTTATTTTTTCCATTATTTTTCTTTTCCCCATGAAATCAGTCCTCCCTTACACCTATCGCAGTGAATTGGAACCAACTTATATTTGATGCGTAGACTAAGGCTCAGATATGACTTTCTCCATGACATGCATAATTGTATGACTGCTCATGGAAAAAGCAGGCTCTCTTTATTCATATTCCCCCCTTTTGAAGGTAGTCTGCACTCCATGTAATTATAGTTCTATTATAGTTATTTCTTTACATGATTAACTGACACAGTTATCTAGGCCATTGCTTGCAATTTTACTGTTTGCACTTTTCAATTCACACTTGTAGAAGTGAAATGTGAAATTCTTTGATGAAGGGAACTTTCCACTGTGGCTGTGAATTCACGGCCTTCAAGCTTAGATTGTAGTCCTGTGTTACTTTCTGGACTGTTTTGTGACATTAGTGTCAAATGTAAGACGTCTTCCTGATGTGGTTAATCCTGGTGCAGATACTGTGCTTGGCCACATGTTGTCCTGACCTTGGAGGAATTACCCTGTATCCTCTGGGTTTTGTAAAATGCTAATGCTAGTATAGCCACTGAAATTTCATTGCAGAAACTTTAAAGTCTGATTTAAGTGAAATTTCCATTGTTTTCAGAGGCTTGTAGTGGGAGTTAAATACTTTATTTCAGTAAACATAGAATGGGACATTTATGGAATTTATGGCATCTCTGGTTGTGCTCAGTCCTAAACAGATTGATTTATATGAAATGACTGTGCTTGTCCACTGGATTGTACTTGTAGGTCAAACACAGAATTCAGGTTAAATCAAGATAAATTTTGACCCCATTAGCCACCTGGGTTAAAATGCAGCCCTCGGCCCAATAGATATGATGAGATGGCCTGGGAGATCCTCACAGTGCTCTGTGCCATGGTGCTATATTCCATGATGCTTCTCATGACTCCTCTAGTGACCCATTGTGGTATAACAAACACACTTTCCTCCAATAAGAAGAGAGCAGGCCCTTGGTGTTTTTAGGATTTGCGGTGGGAGAACTGCAGGCATGGTCAACCCCAGCCCAGACTTAATCACTTCTAATGCTCTTCTTCACCGGCTAATTCCACAGTGGAGGTTCCTGTGTCTTCATTGTCCACTGTCCAGGTCTCCTGTGGCTCCCAGGCTCTTTGTGGAAGACACAGTGTTTCACAATGAATGTCCTGACAATTTTAGAAAATCAGGAGGTTGTAGCTGAAATTGGGAGGGTCATGCGTTGTTATGTGTCACAACCCCTGCTATTTCTCAGTAATTGCTTTCATGACCTCTTCATGCTTATGTGGCATTGCAATAAATGTTTGACACGTCACAATTTTCATTACTTGACTGGACCCCATTATGGTTGCTGGATATTGGAAAATCCCCAGTCTCTTTGGTGCCAAATAGGCAAAAACAAGCAAAGGTTATATTGGTGATACCAAAAATGAAACTGGAAATGGGTGTGTATTTATGAGAATGGTACTGTGATATCATATTGTACATGTTTCTGTTGTGTTTTTCCACTGCTACATAATTACCACTTATTAATTATTTTGCATAGTGAATGCATCGTTATACAGAATATACAGATTACAGAACAATGTGAACAACATGTTTACATCATATACTGACTTACTTTGCATATGGCTGTATTAATAGTGGTTTTTATGGGCTTTTCAATTATATGCCTCAAATAAAATAAAATTAATTCTTGCAAATGATGGCCATTTGGGTTCTGGTATAAGTGCATGATTAGCCTTGTGGAATAGCATTTGCAGACTTCAGCTTGCTAGGTTAGGCTAGGTTTACTAATAACAGTACTATTAACTAGTAACTGGACACCATGGCACAGGCAAGACACTGTATTTAAATAAAAGTTAAAAATATGTCAAATTATGCAGAATTGCAGCAGCTGTTCAGGCATGTGTTATTTAAAGGAGTTGCACAAATCCCTGGTGTTCTTGGTGTAAAGTAACCTAAAAGATGGGAGCAGCTTTACTCCATGGCATTACAAATACATATTTAACTTCATATATTAACTTACTATTTAATCTTCAGTACATTTTCTAATGACAGGACTATTCATCCACTTTGCGTTCTCTAATTTATTTCCCCGGTGTTTTGAAGACAATTGATTCCCAGTCAATCTCCCCCGTTTCTGGCCATTTCCTTGATGTGGTTCATTGTTTAAAAGCATGGCTGCGCCCTCTTTTCCTGTCATCCCATCTGACCAATCAATAATTAATTCTTTTCACTGCTGCCTCTCCCACCCCAGCCCTGCCTGATACTGACAAATAACCCAACAGGAAGGGACGATGATCCCACCCCATCGGATCCTTTCAACAACCATGCATCCTCACCTGCCCAAAAAACAGTAATACTTTCAATGAATGTCATGTCTACAAGATTCTATGAACACATTCATAACACAGTATACTGCATTCATAAATCATTATAAACATGGCAGACAATATTCATAAAAGCCATAACACATTATACTACACATTATAATATGTGTATTATCCATTATGAATGCTTTATGAGGCTTACATCTATAATGCACTAATGCATCCATTATTCTTAATACCGGCCAATATAATGCATTATGAAGGTATCGATAGTTCATTATAAATAAGAGCTTCATTGGAGGTTATGAAAAATTATAAAAAACACTATAATGCCTTATGACTGCCAATAGATGAGATTCTTTATTGATCCTTATACTGACGATTACAAAGCATTATGAACGTATAGCGCATTGTAGATGACGGCTTTAGCTTTTACACACTTTCTATGAATACCATGTCTAATAGAATCTATGAACACATTCATCACACATTATAATGCATTTCTAAAGCATTATAAACATGAATTATAAAATCAATATAAAATTACTATGAAAAGAATACATAAAAAGGCATAACACATTATAAACATGTATTATTCATTACAGATGCTTTATGAAGCTGTCATCTATTAAGCACTACAAAGCATCCTTAATTCTTATACCAATGATTATAATGCATTATGAATGTATATATAGAGTAGTATACATGAGAGCATTAAGTAAATTATTACCAAAAAAACTTTGTAAAAGGGTGTAGCAGTGGTGCTGGACCTAAGCTTTTACTTCACTTGTAACTACAGAGTTACTCTGCACCTATACAAACCCTTTTCCAACCCTTAACACAGGTATGGAACAATGCTAAGCACAGCAGAGAGGCGGAGTGCTGTCGTTTAGGTACACTGGTTTAGGAGTTTATCTTCCCTGTAGCTCCAGGTGGTATCATTGAGGTGCTTGATTTCTGGGAGCTGCTCACCAGGAGATAAAGTTTACTGTGTGCACATGTCAGTTATAAGGACTGCTAATAGCACACTGTAGTGTGAAAGCTATTTTAGGCAAGCCCCCATTTCCCCAAAACTACCCCCTACCACCACTTGCACCGTGAATGTACCTCCACGCTTCAACCTCAGCCTCTTTGCAGAGCTGACGTGCCATTGACTGATGTTGGAAAAGCATCTCTCAGAGATATTACCAGCTTGACTAATAGTGCAGTTTTCAGGCAATTAAGCAATTTAACAAATGGCCTCTGCCCCCTTGGTGACAGCCATCAATTTGTTCCAATAGATATCAAATATAATGGTTCTAGTCATTGAAAAATAAAGTGTTAGAGTGGATGAAAATGAGCATCAGTGGATCTCGACAGGAGTCAAACTGTGAGACGGGGATACAGAGGCAGGTTCTTAAATTATGAGGACACCTCTGCTCTGAAGAGAACCCTTACTGTTATGGAAATCTAGTTACTGCTCAACTGATCCTTTTTGCATGGGACAATAGCATGCGCAGAGCACAGACGGAGTGATCTTCTGTGTATGATACTTGGGGAAATTGTGGCATATTATAACTAGCAAAATGCACATTCTTTAATTGCCTGGGTGCTGTCCAACAGAGGTGGAAAGCTCAGGTTCAGAAAGTACAAATCCAGACCAGGGTTTTGTTTCAACCAACCAGCAGAACATAAAGAGTCACAGTCACTGAATACTCAACTGGTTGATTGAAATAAAGTCCCAGTCTGGATTTGTACTTTATGAACCTGAGCTTTCTACCTCTGCTGTCCATCAAAAGGCAGATTCCTTCGTTTTGGGTTTGTGAAATTATACTCAACACGTCCATGGATTATTTATTTATAGTCAACCCAGTCAATTGAGTTCTTCTCTGATGTCCAGGGTCAGGTTCCATAAGCATCTAGAACAACTGCAAAGACTAATGCTATATTCTCTATGTAGTAGTTTATTGTAGCCCTGGCGGGTATTAGCAGGTTTTGCTTGTGGGCAATTGTAAATAGCCTCTGTCTGGTACTGTAAATAGCCTCTGTCTGGTACTGTAAATAGCTTTTGTTATGGTGTTATTGTTCATACTTGCTCCCGACTGTAGAGTGTCTGTTTACTCATGTCATGTGTGAATGCTGTCTGATCCTCACATGTCCTCAGCTTTAAATACATCTCCCATCGTGTGTGTGCCTTACAGTCCAGTGTCTGACCTCCCTGTATTTTCCCATTATATTTGGTTCTAGTGCTTGTTCAGTGTCAATGTTAGCCCTGTTAAGGGCTCAGTAAAAGAGCCTGGTTCTTCCCCATAAGCAAGTTATTCACCCGCCACAACAATGCCCAGCGCTACACTATGATTTCTCAAAAGGTTCTCAAATCTTTAGCCTTATGAGTTGTTCAGCTACCCTTGGATAAACGCAGGCCGGTGTCGGGCAGTATACCGGGTCACACCAAAAAACGATTTTTATTATTATTATGATGTGAATTTTTCTTATACTGCAATGCCGGATTAAATAGCCTACATAACGTTCGGTAAGTGGTGCAGCTGGAAACTGTTATTAAGTATTAACTGTTTAAAAATGTACATCGAAAGATCAGAAACAGAAGATATAGCTGACGCTGGAGCTGAAAATAATGCGACACTGGGGTTGTCAAAAAATCTATTTTCAGATACTAATCGATATTAAGAAATTAGTATCTGATTAGATACTCATTTTCACCATTATTGATACGAACAGTGCGGTTTTAGCCTCATTCGCCACACTTCACACAGCACCGCTACAGTGCAGCACTCTCCCTCGTTCCTTGTTCACAAGATTACACTTACTACTACGGGTGCCATCCATCCCTTATTATACAGGACACAGCAGCTTATTTTCCAGTGCAGGGTGATCCAGTATTATGAGGGGCAGCCCTGCTTGCTACATGACCTTTATGTTTGCTTAAGGTTATCTTGTTGGAAAACAAATGATTTTCAGTAGGTATGTCCAGTCTTTCGACAGATACTATAAATGAATACACTTTCTATAGCTATAGATTTTTTTTTCTGGACGCATGATGGCATTAATATCCATTATGGAGAAAACTGTTACCTAAAAGCTATATCAGGGGATACACAGTACAAGAGCGTTCCTTTGGAATCAGAAGGAGTCTGTCGATGCCACTCTGGTCCACATGTGGCCCTTATCTGTTTCAAATCCAGGAAGCGGATTCGGACCAGTATTATTCCGTTGTGTAAAAAGACACTGGGCCAGATTCGGTTTACGGATCTGCGGCAATTTCTCAACATTTTCCCCAGACCCGGTTCAGACTCATCTCACTATGTGGGGCGATCGTGCTTCAGATTCTTAGCGCATCAGCTGCGCATCTGGTAAGTGAGTGATCATACACATACGGTCAGGCGAATGCCGGATAT
This sequence comes from Stomatorhinus ivindoensis, assembly GCA_019775895.2. Taxonomy (NCBI): domain Eukaryota; kingdom Metazoa; phylum Chordata; class Actinopteri; order Osteoglossiformes; family Mormyridae; genus Stomatorhinus; species Stomatorhinus ivindoensis. Next base: position 13,905,259 of record JABFEB020000104.1, read on the forward strand.
TCGGAGCGTATACAGACCAACGGTATCACTTAGAACTCTGGACAGATTCTGGTGCAGACTCTCCTGGCCGGATGTCACCGCTGCCCGAATTTAAGGAGACGCAGGTGGATCTGGCCCAGAATCACTTGCTATGTGGGCTGACCTGACATCTGGCAGCAAAGCTAAGCAGTGCGTAAAACTGGTAACGGTGACATTCATCAACAAACAGAAATGGCGTGGAAAGGCATCCGCTGGGAAAATTATTGCAAATATTGATAAATGTGTCTTCTCCGCCCTGGAAGAACACAGCAGCATTAAGCAGACATGAGACACAGCAAAAAGTGGGGGCTTTTTAAGGGAGGAATAGCCATCTTTTGTGAAGCAAGCCCTTTGTCTTTCCCAACCCAGAATTATCATGTGAAAACACATTGCATCCAGTAATTTTCTCTACCCATTGACCAGTGTGACCAGGAGCCGCTTCCAGTCGCTAAGCTAAGGTCGCTAAGCTAAGGTCGCTAAGCTAAGGTCGCTAAGCTAAGGTCGCTAAGCTAAGGTCGCTAAGCTAAGTATGCAGACAATGGATAGTGTATTCGAATTGAGATTCTTCACTAGGGAAAATAAATCACTCCTTGATTTGGGGACAAAGAGTCCTGAGTGCACAATGACAAAAATGTACAAAAATACAAAGTGTAAGAGTATAATTGTTGTTGCTTGAGAACTGATTGAATCAAACTAAGCTGGTTCATGACACAGAACCAAGAGAAGCTAATGGATGGAGGGAAGTGTATCACAACCAAGAGCTGAACAGAGCTGAATCTTAGGAACATTCTGAAAAGCTAGTTAATCTCCAAAAGACATTTTGACTGGAGCCCACTGGGGGACACCCTGTAAATTACCCCAAGCAGTAACAGGACCCCATCCTCAATGGCTGAATCCATATCCGAAATGTCTCATATCCGCTATCCAGTTCAAAATGTTTCTTTAAAAACCCAGGAGCATTCTTTGGGATCATATCCCTGTCAGTAAAATGAGTACTAGTATCTTCAGGTTTTTTGATGGGAAACCAGTAATCTCTGAACGGTATAAGCAGGAGCCAATGGTCCAAGACACAGAGAACTCATTGGGGAGATTAAAAAAAGTGTTTTAGATAAAACATGAAACACAGAGGCCCCGTTCCAATCAGGAACCTTATAGGAGAGAGAGTAGAATGATGGTTTATTCTGGCCTAATGTACTGTGTGGTGAGCTTGTGGTGTGCTTAGGTTCGTGGTAAAGATCTAGATCATCTGACCCAGTCCGAATTGGAAACGAGGAGGAGCTGTGATGCCCAAACCTGATGTAATATGTTCATGTTCCTGCTTACTCTGAGATATCGTACTTCCACAGCAGCACATCAGCCTTGGTATTCTTAGAACTAGGGCAATGAGAGAAACTGGCAATAAACTGATTGAAGACCCATCGTGCATGATATGGGTTCCGATGTATGGCATGCTTAACATAAGGCAAACTCTTATACTCTGTCCATTCAACAAAACCATGTCCTGCTCTTCATAACCACATCTTCATTCTTCCAGAGTCAGTTTCACTGCAAGGAGATCCCTGTTGCCCACATTATAGTTCTGTTCTGCTGGTGTCACTTAGTCCTGTGCCTATAGCAGTGTTGTTTTAGTTTTTTTATTATAATTTTTATTTGTAGTTTTATATTATTTTCAATTTTTGTTTTATAAAGTTCCGTATTAGTTCTCAGTGTAGTTTTATTTGTTTTTATCCATTTTTATTTAAAAAATATATTTCCGCTTAGTTTCTATATATTATAGTTCCAGTTTAGGTTTTATCTATTTTATGTGTCTGATCCTTAGGAAATTCTACCTGAATACACAGCGTGCGTTATGTAATAATGTCCTCAAAATGGGCAAAACACGTTCCCGGCTTTATTAATGGCAATTAAGATAAACAAATCATTACTTTAGGTAAAAATGATTAAATGGAAAACAGTAACGAAAAGTATTTGACTTTTGTTTTTTTTTCAGTTAGTTTCCAAAGCAATTTTTATAGTTTTCATTTAATTGTTTTTTTGTTTTTAATTTTTCTGTTGCTTTTTCAAATCTTATTTTACTTCAGTTTTCCAAAATGTTTTCTTATAGTTTAAGTTTTGGTTGATGATAATAACGCCCATGTATTCACTTCAAGTAGAAATATAAGTTCTTAGGTGGTGGATGTTGGTTCTGTGCCAGTGAGGGAGCCATGGCGTGAAACACAGGAGACATGGAGATTACATTTCTCCAGCTTGAGAAACTTGAAGGGTCTCAGAAAGTACCTGTGGGAAGGATTAGAGGTGTTTTTCCAGAGAGTTTGAAGAAAGAATAAAATGTCTAAATAGACAAAAACAAACTGATTGAACGCGTCTCTGGGCTTGTCATTTACGAAAGCTTGAAATGATGCAGGGGTATTGACAACAGCAAAAGGAATCACTAGGTACTCATACTAGTTATTAGCCCTGTCAAAGACTATTTTCCACTAGGGCTGCTGTGATTAGTCGATGTACAATATTGAAGTCGATGACGTCGATGCTGAAAATGCACCGACTTCAATACACAGCTATTTTATTTGAATGAAATTACATTTATAATTTCTAAAATGCCTGTAACAAATCTTTTCCTTTAATATCACTATGTAATTGTGGGAGTAATTCAGTTGTACACTGTGCAGAGTTTGACGGCATGCCATAGTGGCACTAACACTATGCACAAGCACCTAAAGCGAAAGCACACAGGCACTATTCTGGAGACTGGACCAGCAGATTAGGGGAAACTACCATAAATGTTGTCTGTTCATGTTTATTAAATTACCAGTAGTATGGAGAACTTCTAAATATATATTTTGTCCATGTAGCTGCTAAATACACTCATTATTAAAGCCATAAAGTTGTCTGCCTTCTCCGCTGATTGATGATGCCAGTGTGTGTGTTCGTATGCATTTGCCTTGTTGGGTCTCGTGTTACCTTAAACTAAAACTGAAAGGAAAACAGGCACTAGATTTAAAAAAAATATCTGTGAACTGAAATAAAAATGAAAACTATATTTACCAAACACGAAAGTGTCTGATTTTAATCTGCAAAAAGTACCACCATGCCACCAATGTCGTTCTACATAGTTTAACCACAATATTTCCGCTTTAAAATGACGTTGTGGTTGATGAGCTGGCCCCTTTATTTATGACGTCTTCAGTACTTATTGCTTCCATAACTGAATGGAAGGCAGTGAGAAATGCAGTGAGAAATGCAGTGAGAAATGCAGTGAGAAATGCCTGAATTTCCCAAAGAATATAATAATACAGTAATCCCTCACTTATCGCGGGAGATACAGTAGGTTCCAAGGCCGACCGCGATAACTGAATTTCCGCGAAGTAGGGACGCCATATTTATTTAATTATTTAACGTGT
>JABFEB020000104.1:13948968-13960710 GCA_019775895.2 Stomatorhinus ivindoensis
GAGGTGTGGGGAAGGGGAAGGAGCTGAGGCTGAGGAGGAACGTGGTGAGGGGTAAGGGGAAGGAGCTGAGGCTGAGGAGGAATGAGGTGAGGGGTAAGGGGAAAGAGGTGAGGCTGAGGAGGAACGAGGTGAGGGGTAAGGGGAAGGAGCTGAGGCTGAGGAGGAACGAGGTGAGGGGTAAGGGGAAAGAGGTGAGGCTGAGGAGGAACGAGGTGAGGGGAAGGGGAAAGAGGTGAGGTAGAGAGGGAGGGAGGCACAAATGATGTTTTTATGCCAAGATGTTGTTTTGTCTCCATTTAGATGATTTGGCACCAAAGCAATGTGTGATTTTCAAAAGGAGCAATATTCTCCTAATGGAGTGAAGGACATGTTGTTTGAGTTTGCTGGAAAGGAAATGTGTGTCCTTTTTACAGCACGCTCAGTTATTTGGCTAAAAACAGATGAATAATGGAAATGCTGGCATCTCTCTTAGCACGCGTGCATGGTAGCGGCCCGTCGTAATGGGTCTCAGAAAGCGGCAGTGCCATGCCAAGGAGACTGAGGCCCTAAGCGGCATTGTACACCAGCCCTCCCCACATATCCTCTTATTTCAAAGCATGACCCGCGCTGACTCGGTGCAGCGGGGCGGGGGTGGGGTGGGGGTGCTCAGCCACGGTGCCCTTGAGAAGGCGCGTTTCTGTCGGGGACAGAATAATAACAAGGCAGGTCCCGCGGGGCCGTGGCCAACAGCGTGGCATCCGGGCGGCTCTGCGTCAGGCCGTGCCGAGATGACTTCTGGGCCACCTCTGCTCTGGAGATAAGCAGACTTTTTTGTCCAGATCTGTGTGTGTGTGTGTGCGTGTGTGAGTGAGTGTGTGAGCGCACGCAGGTGCAATCCAACAGTGCTTCTGTTGCATGCTGTCTTCTCTTTCACAGATTTCCTGCTAATGTGCCTGATAAATCAATAGTGTTTTAAAATGTAAAAATCCGATTGGACTATGAGCAGTGCTGGAAATGTTACAGTGCAGCTAATTATAAATTATTAGCTCAGCAAATGGAAAGATGGCAGCCAATAGAGGTTTTGGAGGATGGATGTGACAGTGAGTTTAGGGTGGGAAAACAGAAGCTCTTATACTCTGCTGATGATGAGTTTTGCTGACTGGTATGAGCCTGTAAGGGTGACTGTTAGCTTATTAAGATATGCAACCTGTGTCCCATCACCCCCACTGGGCTGCCACTCTACGAGGTCTATGGCTTTGTAATGTAGGGGGTTTCAGTGTAGGTAGGGGAAGTCGTCCTAAGCTAAGGTAATAAAGTCTATGCTCCCTTTTGACGTGCTGTGACAATCTGACATTATCTAGCATTCCAGAAACAATAAAAGCATGGATTAAGTATGCAGATTATCTTAGTGCTGTCACTGTAAAATGTAAAGCACTCCAGGTTTATTAAGTGTTTGCCAGGATTCTTTTTGGGTCACGTGAGGACAGAGGGATGGGGGAGCGTGACATGACACAAATATAAATATTAAATCAAAAAAATAAATAATAAGTCATGGAAAAACTAAATACCCTTTGAATTGAGGCTGAAAGGAGACGTGGTTAAACAGGGGAAGATTTAAGGGTTTAAGAATTGGTGTGAAACTAGGTTGCATGTTATTCACAGACAGGCAAACAAAACAGCACACACATGAAGGGGAACGGGGGGCAGCTGAAATGAATGCCAGCAAACTGGGCTGCGTGACTTGTCACACACCCCCTCACCTATATATATGTAGATAAGGTGATCTATAGATAGATATATAGCTTGTGCAGCTATACGAAATGAACAGTGCACTGTACAATCTGTGTCTTCGCTGTCCCACTCTGCCTGCACGATGTCTGTAACAGGCTGCATAGTGCTGCCTGCCCCACATTCTGCCTGCTCCTCTCTCTCTCTCTCTCTCTCTCTCTCTCTCTCTCTCTCTCTCTCTCTCTCTCTCTCTCTCTCTCTCTCTCTCTCTCTGGATGGAGGCGGGACTTTTCGTTTTCTTTGTTCTTTCCCGATGGAGATTTAAGACACATACAAATAAGGGATTTTCCTGTTCATTAAACAAAAGTGAAATTATACATTTATGTTTTGGATGTACAACTATGTCTTCTCTGTCCACCTAAGTTCTCCAAACTGACTTTAAGTAGGTCTGTGAATGCAATCTAGGCTATCAGCCAGTATGTTCTTCACAGTGCTATAATTAATCCCCTCGTTGGACATGACGTGAACTGGAGAATCCAGTCAAGTAAAAAGTATATATATACCAGCCAGTCTTAGCCATTAGGAAACTGAGAGGAACCTACAATAATCATGAGAGGAAGTTGGCAAGTGAAGCGTGACATTCTAGGCTCCTTCTCAAATTTAGAGTCACTTTCAACTATCTTAAGTGTTTTTTTAATCACAGAAGGGTGAGTAGTCTTTCTTTTCAGTCGTGCAGATGCAGTATTTCACATTATCAGTTAACTTCACGTATGATTTGGTCATATACACTAGTGAATCATCCTACCTTGGAGTAATAGCTCACAGCACAAGGCATGAAGAGCGTAGTTCTCAACAAACTGGAAGAGAACACAGCTTTTCCATACACACAAGATGGTTTCCCATTGCAAATTATGAGAGCAGTATCCAAGCTGGACCCACGCTGACTAGCAGAGCCAAAGTGTGACCAGACTGGCTTGTTGTGTCATTGCCATCTGATTTGTCAGAATGCATGGAAATACCAGTGATCTGTGTCAATATGCAATGTATTATCTGAAAAAAGGGAGTGTTCTGTTTAATATTCATCAGTAAATTCCCAACCTTCTACATACAGTACAGCTGAATGGAATGGATTCATAATGTAAATTTACACAAGCTAATGCTAATTCTGCAAGCGTTTGATGCCAACATAACACAGGGATTCTCACAGAGGTGCTAGTGGAAACAGTAATCATGATGTAGACCCGGTGAACAGCAATAAACATCTCTTCGGTTTTACGATGCTGTCGTTCTCCAAACCCGACAGTGCCTTTACTAAGTCTGAAGTGAACTGGAACTGCGCTGTAACTATTCTCTCTCTGTGATATGGGACAGGTGCTTCCTGGTCCTTGTATGCCAATGGAAAAGGTACATGTACTAGGACCATATACCATTGCATTTCATTACATGTCTCATAAATCCTGTATTTCTTTGTTTTATTGCAGGAGAAAGACATCGAGTACTATGATTCCAAGGCGGAGTCAGACATCGTAAGTACAGCTTATTTCTGTGCTGCTCATGTCTGTTTCTCCCTCATTGGAATGAATTTGGCCAGCAAAGCCTGCTCGTCTCAAGTAGTTCATACATCCACACTGTATTTCTCTGACTTTTGGTGCCAGAGACAGAGTTCAGACAACTGTAAAATTGATTTCATTGTTAGCATTCCTGCCTGGATCTTCACAAGACAACTGCATGACCTATGTTGCCCCTAAATGAAGTGCAAAGTTACAAAGTCCTCTGTTCTTCTGTGTCAGAGAGGGATAGACAGGACTTTTGTGCTCAGGTGTTACCTGTTGTGGTCTAATTTTGAACCCATAAAATACAAGGTATCTCCCAGTGTCATTCATGAAGTTTTTTTCCCTTTTCTTGTCATACTTTTCCATCTGTACGATTTAGAATACCGTCTGTGGTGTCTTGTAATTTCTTTAAAAATATATGTGTCCATCTCACAAAAAAAGCTTTCTTCTTTTCAAATTCAAAAGCACAATGCCTGTCAGAGAATTGATTTATTGGCCATCACTAGAACTGCAAAATCCCTAAACCTCCAAGCACAAAAGGCAAGAATGAAGGTGAGGTTGGAGAATGGAAAAGAAGAGGAAGATGAAACAGGGTGGAATCATAAATCAAGGCGTGATATTCACTTTCACAAGGTAGCGGGTGTGATTAATGACAAAGGACTTAAGGACCTGTCAGGACATCTAATTGGAAGAGATCAGTCATCATTAACATGGCAGGGGGATTGGCCTGGCATCTCACATATGTCTGTGACCCAGGGTTTGTCCCGACCAGAAACTGGAGCAGCAATATCAACCCTCACAGAGGTCACACCCCCACCCCGACCCAGACTTAGCTGACCTTAGGTATACTCATACTAGGCATGGTTGCCGTGAACCGGGTCTGAGTACGATTGTCCCCCCTCCCCCTCTGGCCTGCACTCACACAGAGTTTCAGCACCCGTGCCGGAGCACGCTTACGTCATTATGGCGCGACGGTTTCAGGATAAACAGGAAGAGCCGGCGGTGCACAGCCCTCTCACAGCCTGTGGCTAAACAGGTCTATCGCTTTCGTGGCACGAAAATTTTCGCGCAGTCGTGCTGCTCGTATGAGGAGGTTTGCGTGGTACCAGGTGAAGTTCATTATGAAATATGAAATACAATATGTTTATAATGTTTTTGTAATGATGACAGTAGCGTTCTATAGCTAATAATCATGTAACTTACTATCACTTGGTGCTTCGCAAAAACGTGATGTCACACGTCCTGTTTCTTTCTCCAACACGATTAGCGCTCGCACTACGTGCAAACCGTGCCTGACTCCAACTGAACCGTGCTCTGGCACACCTCTTCCAAGCGGGCCAGGGACGGCGAAACCAACCGCGCCCGGGCACGGTTCGGAGCTCTCACACTAGTCAAACTAACCGTGCTTTGGTGGTGAAACGCACTCGGGCACAATTCAAACTGCTTAGTGTGGGTACACCCTAAGTCACACATACCTACAATGAACTCTTTGGCTGCACAGGTTTTTCAGCACTACTGTGCAGATCAAGCAAGAGCTAAATAACTGCGGTCATTATGAATCTTTAAGTGGGTCAGTTTTTGCTGTGCAATGTGTTGCGTAGGCAGGGGGTGTGATGATTAAGGAGCAGACTTGTGGTTGCTGGTTTAATTCTAGGTAAAGAACCGCAGTAAATATTAAAAGTTTTCCAATTCTAAAATTGGAGGCTGTGTAAGTCTCTTTAGATATAAGCCCTTTACACATCATATCTTAAGAGGATTTTAATTTTAAATGGCTTTATTGTCTCTATTTTTTGAAGAAAGTTGGCAGTTCACTTGTAAACTGTGTTCGGAGGCACCAAACTTGATTTGACGAGAAAAACTGGAGTTTTAATTGAGTTTTTTAAAATGGATATCTTATTAATTCTTGCAGTGTATTAAATCTGTTTCACTGATTTTTTATGTGCTTCTGGCAGTGGAGTTGACATCCTTCTAAGAGCCTATTTTGGGATGAGCTTGGAGTCTGTCTGGTGGCATTAGCTGGACTCCTGACTGATGTCAGGCAGATGGAAGGATGTGTGAGAGTTCGCCTGGCACCAAGACACGGGCTTCATTGTAAATAGAGTGTGGTGCAGAGCACCCACTGCTTATACTCTCCTCTCCTAAGAGAGACGGCTGGACAGGTGAATGACACATGACTAGCTTAGCATCAACAAAGTTATCAGCCTTCTGACCTTCTGCTCAGCTAAATCCTGATAAAAGAATGGAACTGGAGGCCCGTCCACTCGTACGGTCCGCTGGAGTGGAACTGACTAACAGACAGCCACTCATTACAATCAAACAAACAGTGGGAATGCAGGGTGAAATCCTCAGCAGTCAATCAACCCTCTCTCTCCCTCTCTCTCTCTCCCTCTCTCTCTCTCTCTCTCTCTCTCTCCCCTGGTCTCTCCCCGTGCCTCTAATCTGAGCCATGAGGATACTCTCCTCCAGCCCGGCCTGCCTTTCCCTCTTTATGATGCCTGCGCTGGCCGTATTTGTTAACGTAAAGGACCGTTTGTAGGGAGAGTTTCTGCAAGCCTAGCAGAAACAAGCAACAGCAGCAAAGTCTTTGGGATGCATTGGAATAATTAATAGTGACTTATTGGCAGCATGGGTGGCTGAGCGTGCACCTCTGTCACCTCCCGTCGTACCGTTGCTTTATGCTCCCATCACATTGGATCGGTCACTTGTCCACAGTCTGATGCAGTACGGCCATTTACCATCCATTCAGTTCTTTGGGTAATTCTTCCTCATAGCCTTACCCTTTAACAATCTTTTCCATGAAAATGTATAATCAGAAGCTCACTGGTTCAGATCCCATATTTGGCAGATTAATTTCAACTTTGGGGCCTTAAGCAAGGCCATTAGCTCCATGATTTCTCATCTGTATGTTGCTAAATATGTAAGAACGTGAACCGATGCTTAAAGCCCCCACTTCCTTGTCCTTTTATCACCGAAGTACCTGGCTCAGGCCTCTCCTCTCCCCAGCTGAAATTAATCATTTTTTTCTTTGGCTCCTGGCTCTCAGAAGGAGATTAAAGAAGTTCAGGACTGGTGTCAGGTCCTCGTGAACCTCGAGGTGAAATGGAGGCCATCCTGGGTCATCCTGCATCTTGATCACTAACCAACCAGCGCAGCCTCCTTCTGTTTTCTGACTCCAAAACCAGGAACAAACATCAATCACCCGCACAGTGGATGTGCTGAGATCCCAGCTTACTGATGTATTGGTTACAGCGGGGGCTGTTGTCTGGACACATCACGAGAGGGGGAACACAGACCACAGGTGCTCTGAGCAGGGGGGGTGGTCACTGGGCAGCCAGAGGTTGGAGAGGGGCTGGACCTAAATGAACCATGAATATAGTGGAGGTCAGCAGCTCAGTATTAGATTATGGTTAAAACAATGGAACTTTTCCACTGGCGTGCAGAATGGAACCGTACCCAAGCCATACTGTGAAGAGGGCCCAGTTGCGGTGGCGTTCCAGTTCACTTTGGTTTTCCACTGCCGAAGAATCGGCTTGCTGAAGCCGTTGCTGAGTTTGGAGAGCGGCAGGGAGGTGAAACAGAAGAGAGACTTATTCACTGTTCACACCATGTACATTGTGATTTACTATGTGCTAATTTCCTAATTTTCTAGCGCATCTGTGGGAATCTTAGTGTTATGCAAGCATTAAGCGCTAGTTGAATTAGAATTTGCTTGCGCTACATTTGCATTTTGAATCAATTCTGTTCAGTTGTTCTATAGTGTGGAAATTTTCAGTTATCCAAATCATCAAAAATTCATCAATACATTGCGATGTGATATTACTAATAATAAATAATATATATAATATACCTTCTTTCATTCAGATAATCTGTTTGCAGAAAAAATACTATCTCTGTGTATTTCAACCAATCAGATAGTGGTGACACAGGCAGCTTGCTTTGGTCATGCTTTCAGCACTCCTTGGATAACTTGGAATGGAAAGCTGCCAATTCATAGAATGGCTCAGTTCTTAGTGGGCAGCGGTGGCCTAACAATTAGGGACGCGCACTCCTAATTGAAAATTTGCTGGTTCTCCAACCAGCAAGAAGCCCTGTGTACGGTGCCAGCCCAAGCACGTCTCCCTGGGTGCTGAATTAGCTGCCCCCTGCTATATCATGATGTCACATATGGGTCAAATGCATAGGAAATGGAAAAGCACCACAAGACTGAAGGCCTCTGTCCAGTCCACGATGTTTGTTTAAACCACGGGAGTCAAAATTCAGTCCTGGGGGGCTGGAGCCCTGCACATTTTTGGGTTTCCCCCCATTTAGCACACCAGATTAAACTACTTGTGCTAATTACCATACCGCTCTTGAGCTGAATCATTTGTGATGAAACTGGGAAAGAACTAAGATACACAGGGCTCTGCCCCGCCAGGACTGCAGTTTGACACCCCTGGTAAAATAAAAAATATAGGTACCAGTAATTTTTTGTGATTAAGGAAAAATAAATAAATAAATAACTGAGTCAATTTATCTCCTTTAAAGAAAGGATGACATTTGCTGTCCCAAATTCGTAAGTTTCTCTTTCTCCTCTGTCCCTGCCTTACGCACCCTGCTCTGAGATCATGTGGATTATTCAGTCCTTTGATGTGGTCCTTGCGAATGCCGTGGGGGATCTCCGGCTGTGAAAGTGCGCGACTTGCCGAGCAGGGATGACAATGGCATGCTCCGTTATTAAGGCGCTCAGTGGGTGACCGGGGTCACGGCCGCCAGGCTTACTTTGACTTCATGTAGTCTAGCTGTACATACTTTAAATAGTTTCTTTTATGCCACCTTCCTGAGCCGCCTTGATAGATCGACTGTAGCTGCCTCATGTCAGAACAGCCAAGATGCCGGGCAGGACAGATTTACCGATTTGTGGCCATGTTTGGGTGGTCAGATGAAGACCCGGAACCTCACTATGTTGGCGCCTTTCAATTCCAACTGAGTCCTTGATTAATCCACCACCATCAAGCCATTGAAAAGCCAATAGACATTGGATACATTTATTGTCATTGTAAAAACATACAATGGTTGGATTAGGATCATTGATTGAATGATTGAATTAGGAACCTTATTTGAAAGATATTTATAGATCTTTCATGAGAGGTTTTTAGTGTTTAACTCCAGTTCATTTTTTCTTTGCTTGCACCCTGTAAATACAGCATTAATGAATATAAATTGCCTGTAATTTTTTTGATTATTTGATGCTTAGCACTGCTTTTTCAGTGAACAGTTGTGTAAATATTTGCCACCTAAACCTAGATACATAGGCAATACGTTTTAATGTACATGTAACATTTTTTTAATGCACAGTAATCACAGCAGGATTGTATAACTACTAAAGCATTGTATATTAGCCAAATCAAAACTTATTTCATTTGACGAGAAAAATATTTTGGAAGTAATTAAAGTTTGGAAATATAATCAGAAACCCCTATTCTCAATGGATCTTATGGAGGTTTAATAAAAATTGGAAAATTGCTGTTAGGCACTTAGATGTGGCATCGAGATGGTGGGACTGAGATTTGCTTGTGGGAGGGGGATTATGGAGGATAAATACAGACAGTCCTTTCTAGGCAGAAGGGTGAAAATGGGAATGTTCCATCAAGTGCATGACATGCATGGTTATCCTCTTGTGGTCAAGACAGAGTGGCAGCAGAAACAGAGCCCGTTCCACCTGCAGTACCTTCAGTGTGATCGCATAGCACGTTCCAGGCCACGGCTAAACACTAAAGTCTCCTGCATTTAAACTAAAATATATACATATGTTTACAAATACACAGTTCACAGATATTTCAGTACATACAGAATTTTATACGCATGTATACGTATGTTCTATACATATGGTTCCAGAGGGAAGTTCTTGAATTTTTGTGAGTTCCCTCAGATAGGAAAGTTCAGGTTTTAATAGTTGCTTCAACTAATATAAGTGATCTCTGCAATTAATTGAATGCGAATATGACTTATATTATGCAATTGGAAAGGAAAATGTACTTTTTCTGGTCCCTGAGCACTGGTAACAGCACAGCACATATCAAGTAAAACATTTCTTAAAACAATGTACCTTTGATGACGGAGCTGGATGAATCAATAAAAAATCTGATGATTCATTTCCTATTGTGACTAAGGAAAATGACAGTTTTGGAATTACCCATATCCTGTATATCTCTGTGTGCTGTTTCCCTCAAATAAAACCTTTAGAAATGAGGTGCTCTCTCTGTGGCTTCTCAACCCATGAAAGTCATGTTTCAGAAGTATCTGGCCCTCAGAGTTTTTGCTTTATATAAAGGCAGTAGAAATGCAGAGTATGCATGTATGCAAACCCAAGTGCAAATGAGAGAGTAGAAAATGGTATAAAGATAACAGTGAAATTGCAGGAGTCTTCAAAGTGTCATTTTTGGTCCTCGCAAACTTTAATTAAACCTTGAGAACTGGGGAGATAAAATTAACAAATTGGGTAATGAATCGGGCAAAACAGGTGGTAAATGGCTGAAAATTAACCAATCAGTCTTTCCTGTGTGGATTTATTTAGCACCTAATTAGATACTGCTTTGGTTAATTATGATTGGGCTTTGACAAAAAAAAGTCATGCTTAAATGACAGTCAGAAAAAACAGCAAGGAAATAAACTGTTGACTCTAAATTGCAACCATTCTAGGGACCTTGAAAAATATTCAATCCAATATTCAGCTGGGATTGATAATTACAATAACAGTTCAATTCATGTTTGTATTTTTTTAATGTACCGCTGTTTTCTTTTTTTTGAGCCGTGAGAGACATTTTCATAATTTCGTACATGGTACTCAAGTGAATTAGCGTCTTTAATGTGAATGACATTCGGTCCAAAGCTTTGGTCAGGCCAAATAAACAACTGTGTTGCAATGCAAGTCATAATGTATAGTGCTGTGTGGGACCTTTTCTTTGCTCTGGAGGTGTGTTGGTCATTGGTTGCTGAAGGATGGGTCAAGATGGTGTCCACACAGGAGTGTAAGTCCAAGCTTGTGCCTTTAGCTAGATTGTTAGGATGCATAAAAATATTGCATATCCACAGCACCGGCATGGTATGGCAATGATGCTTAGGGCAGTAACAGAAGAGCTGTCGATATGGCTTAAGATCCATGTGTGGCGGCTGTAGCATTACAGCATGCTAATTCCCCTTTGTGGGACCTTTATTGCTTTTGTTGGATTATCACCTCTGCTGGTGAATTTATGTAATGTTGTAGAAATTTTGCTGGAAATGTTTTTTCCAGTGTTTGGTGCATATTATATTAATCTGCAGTGACGTTTCTGCTGGTTCTCTAGTTATACCTGGCTGTATACAGGTATGTGTTTCCATAAAGGCCGTTTTCTTGATAAATGTGTCAGTGAAATATAGGAGCCCAGTCACACACTGTAAAGTTCTTTCTTTGGATATAAAATGCCTGTTCTATGGGCGTGTTGCAGGAGCTGCTGGCAAACTGAAAATGGCAGGGAGAAATAAAATTATTATCACCAAGGGCTCATTTGTTTTAGATGATTTACCATGCCACACTGCCCCTTTAAAATAACCATCTATCTACAAAGTTAGGAAACAAATCCAAAATTCATTAAATGACACATGTATCAAATTCAGAAAAACTGTAGAATGATCTGTTCAATTCAGTGTCTTTTGAATAATTTCTCTGCACGGAAAAAAAAAACCTCAAATGATTTGAGACAAGGCTTAAGCACTGCTAGGAGGGAATGAGAACAGCAAAGTCATTAATCTCCATTTGCCTGGATGTTCACATGTAACACATTGGGAAGGCAGATAAAGTCCTTAACCAAATTCACCGTGGCCAGCCGGGGCATGCGTGTGTTCCCTTGTGTGTGCATGTGTGTGTGTGTGTGTGTGTGTGCGTTAAGGTGTCCTGCATTTGCCTTGCCAGTGTTTCTGTGCTTATACATCTTGTACATCTGTCTGTGAAATACGGGGAGAGAATGGATGTTTCAGGGAAGAGGTGAGGTTGTGGGACAAGCTTCTCTAAATACCCGTAATTAACTTTTAAGGATCTAAAGCAAGGTCATGGTCTGTTATCAGTGCGTGTGTGTGTGTGTGTGGGGGGTGTCAAAGCTAATGGTGTGGGCCCTGCTGGTTTTCTCCATTCCCTATGGGACTGCTGGCTTTCCCCTGCACATCTCTACGAGATTCCATGCATCCCCGCCTGCCTCTGTGCTGTCTGCAGGAGCGTCTAACCTTCCAGCTCCTGCCATTCCTCACTCCACACCTCTGGTACTCCCTTCCAGCTCCTGCCATTCCTCACTCCGCACCTCTGATACACCCTTCCAGCTCCTGCCATTCCTCACTCCGCACCTCTGATACTCCCTTCCAGCTCCTACCATTCCTCACTCCGCACCTCTGATACTCCCTTCCAGCTCCTGCCATTCCTCACTCAGCACCTCTGATACTCCCTTCCAGCTCCTGCCATTCCTCACTCCGCACC
>JABFEB020000104.1:13997083-14010536 GCA_019775895.2 Stomatorhinus ivindoensis
CACCACTCTCTCTCCTCTTCTTTCCCACTCTCTCTCCCCTTCTTCCCCACTCTCTCTCCCCTACTTCACCACTCTCTCTCCTCTTCTTTCCCACTCTCTCTCCCCTTCTTCCCCACTCTCTCTCCCCTTCTATCCCACTCTCTCTCCTCTTCTTTCCCACTCTCTCTCCCCTTCTTCCCCACTCTCTCTCCTCTTCTTTCCCACTCTCTCTCCCCTTCTTCCACACTCTCTCTCCCCTTCTTCACCACTCTCTCTCCCCTTCTTCCCCACTCTCTCTCCACTTCTTTGCCAAGGTACGGGTGTTCACATTCTCCGTCGGCCAGCATAACTACGATGTCACCCCCCTGCAGTGGATTGCTTGCGCCAACAAAGGTGGGTGGCTGTCGGTGTGTCCTACGCTGTGTGCTTTTGTGCCAGATGTGTCGTCCGCAGCTGTAATATTTTCTCCTGTAGGGTTCAGTATTCTGCATCTGCTCCATAAAATTTGAACGCACCATGTTCTCTGTGTCAGCCCACTGTTGCCCCCCCCCATCCAAGAGACACCTCAGGCATCGTCTGAAAATTCTTAGCTGTTTTTGTGAGACTTGGTGCCCTCTGGGTGCTGAACAGATCCAGGTGAGACTGGGATGGCAGGAAGGAAGAGGGATGTAATCACAGTAGTGAAACGTGAATAGTGGGTGGCTGTTCAGGGAGGGGTGGCTTCATGTAGCTGGCAGAACAATGAAAGAAAAGAGAGCGTGTTCTTATTACCTTAATAACTGTGAACGACGGGCTTGGTGGGGTTCTGCCTGCCCCCCCATCACCCTTCATCATTGGGTTACCTTCCCTGGCTCACACGCAATTTCCTTCTGCTCGTTGTTGTTTTTTTTTGTTTATAAATATATATTTTTGTAAATGTTTTGTTTCTGAATCTCTCCCAAGCACAATTCTTCATTACCGAACCACAGCAACACTTACAAAACTACTAATTAATTAACTGAAAATCAAGCCATGTGTTTCCAGAGAAGTTGTAAATAATTACAGCAGCAAACGGTGTTTTTCTTGTGATAACTGAGGCATCTTTCATACTAACCAAAGCTGGCCCCTGCCCTGGATTATATTTCTGCACTGTTTACTGCTGTGATAATTATAATGGCACTAAAAGGCATTTGCATGCCCACAAAAAGCATACATAATTTGAACATTTTTCCTCAATGGATTTACTGCTGTGCTTTTTTAAAATTCCATACTCTTTTTTTCTAAACACATGCAGTAACGCGCAGAAGGACGTAAAGCAGCATCCTCCACCCTTCTCTGATATCAGCTATTTTATTGTTTTACTTCTTGTAGTTATGACTTGGGTTTGGCCTCTTACAGTCTGGTATGTAAGTGTGCAGTGAGTTTTGTTCAGAGCTGGGGGTGAACGGCTGCACTTTCCAGGCTCTTTATAGCCTTAGGTGCATGTTAACTGGCAGCTGATTGGTGGATAAAACACAAGATTAAGTGGCTTAATAACCAGTGACTTACTAATCAGAAGATGAATCAACTGCGCTGAAATGCAGTGGAAACTTTGGGGCTCTGGGGATTTGTTTTTGACCAACTCTGTTATAAGGTCACCGAAAAAGATCCGATTAGAAATCCACACTTTCATGTTCCCCCCTCCAACATTAACACGCACCTTCTGGCCCTCAGTCATCTACAGCCTTAGTTCTCCCCAGACCTCGCTGCAACCAGCTCAGCTTGGTCACACTCTCAGCCCTGCTATATCGACACGCATGGCTGGGGTACGGCTTGCATACTTTGCGATGGAAAGCCATCAGTTTGCTGTACGGCTCTAGCATAGCTTGGTTCCTGGTGGCTGTGGAAGAGCGCCACTCGCCTGCTGGCTGAATCTCACACTGCATCGCCCTCACCCCAGCCGTGACCCTGGTCCCAGCCATTGCCCAGGTTCCTGCTCCAGCCTGTCGTGCCCAGCCAGACAGAAAGATTACCCGATGAATTGTCCTGTCGGAGTCCTGGGAAGGACCCCCGCTGTACCCCTAGGATAGAAAAGAACTCTCTGGCTTTCTGTCTCACCTTCAGCAGCAGGCCAGCCATGCGAGTCAGATTTATGGTCCCTGCCTGAATGATAGAGCGCTCAGCACCGGGCATCCTCTCCAGTTCTCCCCTTCGGCCAAGATGGTCTTAGTGACAACCCCCACCCCCCCACTTAACCCCCGGTCCACACTCAGATACAGCTCCAAAGACATAAAGAGAGGCTTCTGCTCTCGGCATGAAGCCCACCTACAATAAAACGTAAAGATACTTTATGACATCATGAAATGAAGTATGAGCATTTCTGTTAAGCAAACTATTATAATTTCCAGTCAATTTGTTACACCGTATCTTGCTTTCAAGGTAAATAGGTTTCATAAAAAAAATACCAAAGTAAATGTGCAGCAAAGTATATTATTCATGTTTAACCAAGTGAGTGATCATTTCCCAAAACACGCAAAATACGCCTGAGAAAAACACTTCTAGGTCATGGGGCAAAATACTGAATTGCTTTTACAAATATTGCATGAAAATGGGCTCAGAGACATTATTGGCGCTACGGGGTGGCTGTCTGCGTCATAAGCTGCCATAAATGACGGTGTGAGAAACATCTGCTCCTTCGATGTGTGTCGATATGAACCCATAAATCGTCACCGTTGTGTCCTCAATGACAGACTGCTGTATTAGCATGACTGGACTTGACTTCCCCTAGATCTCGTTACTGCTACACTGTGGGCAGAAATACAGTCATGATCACTGGTCACTTGGTGACAAGACCAATCTGGACAAATCTGACTTTGTCTGGGGTGTATTCAGCTGCAGGCCGGCTTTTATCTGTCCCTTTGGTTGCCTTCGTCTGTGATGGAAGGGAGCGCCTTGACATTCTGCCCCAGCTTTGGAAGCGCTTTGTTTGCGGTTTCAAGTGAAAGCATGAATGCAGGAAGGGAAGAAGCTGAGAGCTCCTTCAGAAAGTGCTTGACGTTGCCGACCGTAGGCATTCATGGACGTGTTAAAGCAATCAGAGAGAGGTGAACCGGACTCGCTGGACACCAGGCAGGGTGTTGGCAGGTCAGGTCACAGTTAAGAAGAGGTTTTATTTTTTAAGGTAGTTTTTTAGCTGAACAGCCATTCATTACCTTTTTCAAACACTGGTCCGTTGCACCAAAAAATACCTCCGGCAACCTTGCATTGGCAACAGAAAAAAAAGTTTATTGTTGCATTATTATTGTTTTCTTCATTTATGTTTTGATTTATTTGCCCAGTCGGATGCTGGGTCCGGCGTCTGCATTTTGTTTTGTTTTGAGCATCTGTCTCTGAATGTAGCCAGTACAGCCCTGTGGAAACATCATTTGATCATTTGAATGCTGGCTTGCTGCCTCTTTACAATCTCAGGATGGCTTCTGCAGGTAGTGCAAGCGGGCGGCCCTCTCTCCGGAGCTATGGATGATGAGCCAGTGAGGTGCTTCACACAGAGTCAGTCCAATTGTTTTAAGTAACTGACCAATCGGAGGACGGGCACACACACACTTTCCAAGCAGGACCGCATACTTATAAATAAACAAACGAGGGT
Source organism: Stomatorhinus ivindoensis (assembly GCA_019775895.2). NCBI lineage: Eukaryota > Metazoa > Chordata > Actinopteri > Osteoglossiformes > Mormyridae > Stomatorhinus > Stomatorhinus ivindoensis. Next base: position 14,000,667 of record JABFEB020000104.1, read on the forward strand.
GAGGCGCATAGAGGTCGGCCATGAATCATGAGCCTCAAACGCTGCTGTCCTCACTGTGCTCTGTACGTGTGTGTGGTGGGGGGGGGGGGGGGGTGTTAAATCCTGTCATGGCTACCTCACTACCCTTAACCCCCTGATCTACACACCATTCCCTTTGCTTATCTACCTCTGACAGGTACTTTTTTTTCCATATCAACATTCTGTATGTCTTAAAACAGCACTGACCTTCTGAAACAAACAAAACAGCAACTGAACAATGGACTGGTGTCTGGCCATGTTGACATTTTGCCTTCTGAATGTCGGGGGTAGGGCAAGCACATATACAAGTCACTGGGCTCCTCTGCTAGATCAGGAGGCCACGTCCTCCTGCACCTGATTGCCGGTGGGTGGAGTCAGGTGGCCTCTGTGGGCAGAAAGCCGCTGAGATCTCTCCTGTCCAGCTCCCAGGGTCAGTGGTGTAGGTGGGGCGCAGGGCCATTCAGGAAGCAGGTTGCTACTCTCTGCTTAACTTCGGGGACGTCTGTCTGCAGACAGGCCAGTCTCCTTTTCCTCGAGTCTGTGCAGTATTCTGCATATTCTTGCTGCAAAACGAGACCTTGCATAATGACTATAATGGTTGTGTGAATTTTATTTATATGGCTCCATCAGTTTTATAGCAGTTATTAGTTTTTTTTTTTTGTTGTCTTTATGTAAAGGTGAACTGTTTCTTGAAACATTTTAAAAGTTTTTTTCTCTGTAAAAGTAGTTCTTTTAAAAACGTCACCAGCAGCGTGCGTCTGGAACCTTGCAGAACAGCAGGCTTATGATGTTGCGTCTTCACTTTATGTTGATTTGTCTGCCCTCTGTTTTGTAGGCTACTACTTTGAGATCCCATCCATCGGTGCCATCAGGATTAACACGCAGGTCAGTGTCATCTATGGCTGGGGTCTGCTTTTTGCTTTTCAGATTGATCTTGGGGGGGCAGCCGTCAGTCACCCGCCCTGTGAGACGCTCTCCACAATCCACAGAGACAACAGGGGCTAAAGGATTCATCCCTATCACTCGCACTCTCCCTGTACGTCCACGTCTTCTTCACGACAGTATCCTCTGACACATGTGCGGTCTAAAGCACCCCCGTGATATGCTATGGTATCTTCCAGAGCTGTGTTCTTTCTTGGTGTTTTGTTGTATGGCATGTACCAAACACAATCAGAGCTAACTGTGGGGTTGCGTAATTAGCCATTGTGAGCTAAAGCACAGTCCTCCACATTGAGTGTGTCCTGATTTCTCCGCAGCCACATAGGTAGAGGAGAGGAGAGGAGAGGAGAGGAGAGGAGGCTAAAGAGAACCGGAAGGGAGCAGGCAGAACAAGCGGCTAATTAATTCAGCTCTCCCCTTTTCTCTCCACTGCTCTCTAATCACTTTTGAGCCTCTCTCTGTACTCTACAGGCTTCCCTGCAATTACCCAGCAGAGTGACTTTTGAAGAGCAGCTTAGAACACAGGTTACCTGGGGGGGGGGGGGGGGGGAGCAATGGCGACATTGGCCAGATGTAACGGCCTCCCCCGTTCTCTCCCATCAGCGGCCCAGTTCTGCCAAAGCACGCACTGGAAACAGACCATTCACCTAGGCCCCCCGCCCTGGAACGTCCAGCAGGCACAGGGGCTCAGAGACAGCACCTCCCATCTCTGGTCCAGGACTGTTCTGTGCCTCCTGACAGAGGAGTCAATTAAATGTCAGTGTCCCTGCAAGCAGCAGGCGAGAGCGGAGCTAATAAAACTCACCCGTTCCTTAGCTGTGCTGCGCTGCTGCCCTAGGGCCCCTCCGGTACACTGGCTGTGTGTGTGTGTACTTGTGGGTATGACATGTGAGAATTGGGGGCAGGGAATAGCACTGATGGAGCTGGGGGGCACGGGCATGTTTCATTACCGGTCCGTGTTTCACTAAAGCTTCCCCCCACCCCGAGTAACGAGCAGAGCCAGGCCTGCTTCACAAACTCTGTGACACTGCTGGGAAGCAGCATTACCCTCAGCCTGGCATAATTTGCCTGTGTTTTTTGCTCTGAGGACTATGGACAGTGTCCCCAACGCCTGACCTGATCAGATAGAGTGGCCCTCTGGGGGCCCCGTGGCCGTTTTCTGCCAGCGTGCGCCAGCAAGCCGCTCTTGAGCCCCGCTGAAATACTCACGCGCGTGTTCAATCCCTGATACCGCACGCCACTATGTGCCGGCGGGCGGCCGTCGCCTGGCTAATTTCGCTGGTAGGGGGGTGAATCTTCTATGGTGGCTCAGTGCCTGTGGGGTCTGAGGAGGGGGGCAGAGGCGTTAAGTGACCCGGCACATTATACATCTCAGTTCGAGTCCCCCACAGGTCGCTGCGTTAGGAGGAGCCTGGGGTCCCCTTAAGGCTGCGAAGTACGTTACTTTGGCCATGTCTCACTCCCCTCCATCTCGGTGTGCATGTCGCACTCCTCACCTCCAAGCAGCGGGCACTGCACCCATGTTCGGGTTGTTTTTGCTAGCTGAGGATGCACCTTGAGAGTTATGGATGCGAGCTGATAGATGAGTACCACTCTGACACACTTGTTGAATGCGAAAGTGATTAAACATCATTGTTGACACACCACGGTACACAACAACGAAATGTGTCCTCTGCATTTAAGCTGTGTGACCTAGCCATGCACAGCTGCTACTTCACGCACGGGGAGCAGTGCGTGGGGGTGGTATCTTGCTCCAGCGTACCTCACTGGTGCCTTACTGGTCAGGGATTCGAACCAGCAACCTTCAAATCATGTGTGCCCACAATTGGATCACCACTATTCTGTTGTGTTGAGTGTTTGCAAGTTGCTTTTTAAGATAAAATGAGGTTGGACCCCATGGGCTGTGTTCATTTCGGTAAGACAGGAGAACAGGACTCTAGGGCCACACGGGCGGGGAATAGGAATGTTTAAGAGAAACTCTGGGAGAGGGGGCTCTTACAGCAGACAGGCGGGCCACGGTGGTGATGCTCAGAGTGCGGGAGAAGTAGGCTGGCGGGGCTTAAGGAGCTGGAGAAGTACCAGGTTCAATCTGGTGAGTTCAACATGATTACAGGAGGATCTTGGGGGAGGCAAGCAAAATGACAGGTTGTTAAAAAAGGACACATCAAATGTTACCGCCGCTTTATTGTGATGACCCTCCTGAGAAGTAGGGATTACGTGGAACGGAGAAGGAGCAGCAGCTGGAAGAGCAGGAGATGGCGAATGGGCGTGGGGAGCAGACAGGGAGGTGGTGAGGGAATTCTGTAGGCTGCCTGGAGAGCCGGGAGTCCCCTCTGAGAGTCGCCGCCGTAACGGAGCCCTATTCCTCAGAGACTGATTGAGTTATGCGCAGGAAGGGCTGTTATAAGTCCTATACATTCTTTCTGCATCTCCTTAGCCCCCCCCCCAACTGCAATTTGAGAAGGGAGGGAGAGTGACAGGCTAATATAAAACCATTCAGTCCCCCGAATAGACTTTCAGCTGTTCTGTTAGTTGCCGCGTAATTATATTCTAATATCTGCCACTTATTTTAATGGATTTCCTGCAGCAGGTGCAGCTGCAGCGAGGGATTTGCACGCATGCTGAAACGTGAGGGCCGCCGGCAGGCAGCCCAGCCATCCAGCTCATTTGTCATCCTTCGGCTCATCACGTGACTTTCCGTCATTAGCCCGGTCGCTTTGCGTCGTGCGGTGTTACAGTCGTGTAGTGATTCGAATATCGCGAACTCCGTATCCGCTTATTAAATGATAAGCCAAGTGAAGTATGAAGTGTGAGAATACAGTCAGCATGTGCCAACGGGAAGTGTCTTGTGCCAAGCGGGAGCGCTCGCTGGTGTAGTCGGAGCCAGGTGCCTGTGCTGTGAGACAGTCTATCTGGCATTTCTATACCTGTCTGCGAGACTCCATTCACTCTGACGCATAAACATGCTCCCACAAGCCGCTCCTAGCTTTATCCAGCTGAATCTTAATCTGCGTCCGCAAGGAGCATAGTCATGGATCGCTTTGTGCTGGTTGTAACGGGTAGCGCTATCACTGCTAACGTAATGATTTTAGCTATATGTCAGACATGCTCTCAATTCAGTGTTAACCTGAAAATGTTAGCATTCCTTGTTAATACTCTTTAAGTAGTTAGTTCTTATTCTGATTTTATCAGACCAAGATTTTGTTGATTACAGAAGCTAACAGAAGCTGCTCCAGTCCTGAAAAACTAACCAGTTGAGTAGTCTGTGACTCTGACTCTGTACTCAAAATGCTGGTAATTGTAGTCCAGATTTGTACTTTCTGGATCTGAGCTATCCACCTCTACATTTATTCAAAGCATCTTATGGTACTGGGAAGGGTTACAACCTACATATGGTTTTCTGGGATTAGAATCCACTACTTTTGTACAGTTAGTGTGCACTGTACTTGTTGAGCTAACAGAAGCTGCTCCAGTCCTGAAAAACAATGGATGTTTGCACTGTCTCTTACTCCTGAGGCTGGACCCCCCCATGCAATTTTTTGCCTGTTGTCATTTGAGAGAAGCATCTCCCCTAGTATGCAACAGAATCTTTAGCAAGCTAATCATAGAAAGGGTCACACTTTTAAGCGCGCCACTTTTCTAGCTATGAATAACATAGGTGGTGTGAGGAGGAGTGATGTCAGATGTGGTACACAGAAGCCCCCAAAAGCAGCTTCCTTCTTGCGATTTTTTGACGGGGGGGAGCATGCCGGCCGGGACCAGCATTAGGTGGAAAGCCCTAATCCCATTGAATTGGTTGAACGATAATCTTTTTTGCCTGAAAGAAAAAGTGGAATTGACACAAGAAAGAGGGCAGGAGAGCATTAAAACGTTTGGCCCTGCTTTCAAAAGCATAGGTGTCACTTTGAATTCGCTAGCGGTATATGTGTGTTTTTTTCACCACTCCACAGAGAAATCAGGTCAGAAATAAAGAAGTAGCAGATAAACATCTGTCTGTTCTTATAAGTCAGATACGAGCATCCCAGAGACACGGTTACGTGAATAGCCTGCAACTCCAGCGCAGCACACTTAGTGTCAAGGGCGGCTGTAAGGGAGTCGCGAGCGGCTGCCAATGGGTGGGGGGCAGATGTGATCACGCAGGATGTCGCTGTAACCGCTCAGCATACACTTTTAATGTGCTGTTGTCAATGCTCCCCCCCCCAAATAATGATTGATAATGGTGGTGCACATCTCATCGTACGTCCAGACCACACCGCCACATTCTGTGACCACCCTGCCACACTTGCTGGAGTCTCCCAGTCCCTGATGAAACAGCAGGTATATGTCTGATATTTGGCCATGATAGTCGGCGCAGTTCTCGGTACATTAACTCCGGCTGCCCCTCCCCCCGCCCTGACCCACTCTCCCATCCCAGGCTGACATCAAATCAAGTCGAGGAAATATCAGCTGTGGGGGAAAAAACACTGTCTATTGGGAATACTGCAATGCTGGATTGAGTCCGAAAGATGGGCCGCGAGAATCTGAGAGCCCTTTCTCCGTCCGAATTACAGGGCGTTGGCATTGTTCAGAGGGCAGCCTGCCCGTAATGCGCAATAATCTGGAGACACTCACAGGAGTCATTTAATTACTGTGAGAATAAAAGGGCAGTGTCTTTGATTGAAACTCATGTGGTGGCCTGTGAAATTATCTAAAATGCCGCCTAAGTTGATATAGACCTATGTGTGTGGTCTGTGTGCGTGTCTGTGTCCGTCTCAGGAATATCTTGATGTTCTGGGTCGTCCAATGGTGCTGGCAGGGAACCGGGCCAAGCAGGTGCAGTGGACCAACGTCTACCAGGATGCCTTGGTGAGACAGATTATCATCCACTTGTTATTTTCACTGAGAACTAGAACCAGGACTGTGAATGAGACTGAGAACTACATAATTAATTCTGGAGGGACAGTGAAAGACCGCACTCATATCAGTAGCCAATGAAAATCCCCAGTGAGGTATGAGACAGTCAGTACACATTAGCAGGTGTGGAAAGGGCTCACTGTGCCAAGAACAGGGGAGAAATGTAAATCACAGGTGGGACAAGAGCGGCTGCAATTTAACAAGGCCTGTAACAAGGCATAAAAGCCTCATTGTGAAGGCGCGTGATCTGCTGTCTGCTAGCGCGAGTCGGGCCCCTCGCTTCCCCTTCAAGAGACACGCAGCATTACAGGATTAGGGGGAGAAGGGAAACAGGATTACGCGTTGTGGTAGGGCACACGGAAAAGCGGAACGGCGGAGCGTGGAGCTCATGTCAGGCCAGATTAGAGGGCGGAGTCTGAGGCCCCATAGACAAGAGCATCACATTCTGCCCCTTCCCGCTGACTCTGAGCTACGCGCCCCATTTGACAAATAAACAGGACTTTATGCTGGATTACATATACGGAGGAGATTTCTTTTAAGACTGCCTTTTAGTTTCAGACTCCAGCTACCATGGTAAACTTGCATCTGATATGAAACAGTAATGGTCATCCTTTGTCAGCGTGCGGGTGCAGAAGGGCCACCTCTGCCTCACACATGACTCTGTGTGACCCTTGCAGGGCCTTGGTCTGGTCATCACCGGTACTATGCCCGTCTTCAACCTCACGGCGGATGGGACGTCTCAGGTACAGCCAGGCGTCATGAGTACGCCAAACGACACGGGGCTTTATTTACAGGGGCACTTTTTCAGTCCCGAAGCCGTTGAGACAGAGCTACAGAAACAAGCCGGCTTATTTCGGGTTCATCACTTGTGAGGCAAACCTGCCCCCTAGTGGTAGGTGATGCCATGAGAATAAGAGATGGGATTTTTTTTGTCCTTTCCCAGCATTCTGTGGGACTGATTTTAGCAGATAGTATACATAAATATAAATTGTGGCTTATGCATTGTTAATTTATTGTTAGAATTACATATTTTACTAAGAGAAAAAATACAAAACATAAGCAAAAGAAATATTTGACAAATAGCATTTACAAAGGAGCCTTAAACGCAGTGCTTTCTTTTATATAAAAATACACATATATATGCCAGCAAATTCATAATTGTAAAACATTAGGTGACATTTGTGTGGGACTGGTGCTTGGGGTGGTAATGACACCATACCCTGCACACACACACACACACCAGTGCCTACCTCCCAGCTCCACCACGCAATGCAAGGCAGGCGTGACACCCAAGGTTGCGGCGTGCAGCCGCAGGAAATGTCACCATGTTGACTGGGCAGCCGCAGCCAGGCGCCTTTCCATGCGCCGGCATGGCTGCTCTGTCTTCAGGCTCCCGGTGTTTTACCGTAAAGGTCAAACTGCATGTAAATAGAAATAGACTTTAGATTGAGATCATTTACAGCCTGAAAGCAGGTCTCGGGGGTGAGCAGGGCGGGGGCTCTTTGTCAAATGTGTTACTTTAGATAAATGTTCTAGCCCTCTCTAATGCATGCACACATGCACGATCACATGCACACGCATGGCAGCTTTCAGGCATCTCTGTCCTCCTCAGAACCAGCTTATCCTTGGCGTGATGGGAGTGGACATTGCGCTCAACGAGATCAAGAGCCTGACGCCAAGATACAAAGTAGGTGCCGTCGATGTGCGGACACTGCCATGCATCGGAACAGGTGCTGCTGTTCATAAACACCGTGTGAAAATGCTTTCAGCAGACATGTGTCTCATCGATATAATTGGCTTTCACAGCGCTATCTGTGTGCTGTCCACAGCTTTTTAGTTTTAATGCTGGCCACTTACAGACCAAGGTAATGACAGCGTGAACGTGAATCTGCAATGTGTCGCGTTTTGGGGAGGGGGGAAATCTGGGTGACGGTGACATCACCAAGGCAATAGAAGCTGTCAGCAGTGATGGTGCATTTCTGAGCTCACTGTGCGGGGAGTGCCGACATGCACACCGACAGAGGGACTGCAAATCACTCTCGCGAACGAAGAATCCTCCTGCAAGCATCACAAGCGGAGAGAAAGGCAGCTTCATAGTTTGCCTGTTTTTCATATCTGCACATCAGTAACAGGTAGTTTATGTTGTGCTGTCATTGTACCTATATATCTTACATTATTCAGTTCAGTCGTGGTGATTTACTTATTTAAGTTCCACAACTATTTTAACTTGGTTAAAACTGACCTCATATATTTATATACATAAATCAGTGTTTCCTATCCCAGTCATCGGCCGCACCCGGACAGTCCTCCTTTTTGGTCCCTCCCAGCTCTTAGCCAATCAGGAACACCGAATACCTGGTACAGGTGTGCTGGGAACTGAGAGGAAGCAAAAACGTCGACTGTCTGGAGTTCCTGGGTTGGGAAATACTGGTTTAAATGGTGAGAATATAGTCAGGTCATCCAGCCTGAAGACATTTGGTTTGTTAATTGACATTTACTGGTTCCATTAGCTACGTAGCTAATTGGAAGCATATGTTCTCTTTTAAAACAAAAATCCTTGTCTGATTCCCCAACTGTGCCATGATTTATTAGTAGGCTGTCAAGCCAGCATCCACTTCTGTGATCATGTAGACGTCACTCCTCCAGAGTGTGCTGTAAGGCTCTCCAGGCATGTGCATAACCATTCCCAAAAGGCCCTTTTGTCTTTCACTCTCATGCAATAGCCACTGGAAACCACAGGGAATCATTTCCCTCTTTCATGCCGGCACAACTGCTCATAGGAGGTTTAGTCAGGTTTAGTCACCACACAGAACCAATTAGACTGTAGGGTGGGTAGGCCCAAGCAGCTAGAGGAGGCAAGACCAAGACATCTGATTGGAGGGTCCTGCCTCCTCTAGTTGCTTGGGCGCACCTCCTCAACAATCTGATTGGTTATTTCTCTGAACCAATCATTTTGTTCTGCCCTCAGAACATTTTCGTGTAAGAAAAACTCTCATGAGCCTGTGAAATGGGCCCATCCACACATGGTGGGTGCTGATGTTCTGGGGCTGTGCGAACGGCTGGTTTTCATGCTCATTGTCAGTCAGGCAGACATTGGAAACACCTTCTGACAGCATTGCGGTGATGATTTATTGATCATTCAGAAGACGCCATGCTGGGGACAGGCCCTGTGTGCACCTTTCCTGCACTTGCAGCAGTCACATGTTTGGAGGGTTACCTGAGGGAAATATTGCATGGTACCAATTAAAGGGACAAGGACACCAGTGAATATGAATGATTGCCTAACTGGCGTGCACAGTTGATTAGCATTTACATCACAGTCATGTGGGTTTTTTTGGTGAAGAATTCAAACATAATTTTACCTTAATACTAATTTTATTTTTACTTTGATTGTACGTGGGACAGAGATGCCGGATATCCTGTTTGATATCTGCCATCGTTTGACCGAATCTCTGTTTCTCTGCCAACAGCTGGGGGCCAATGGCTACACCTTTGCTATTGATCCGAATGGCTACGTGCTTCTGCACCCGAACTTGCAGCCCAAGGTGAGCATGTCAGGATGAGACAGGAGCTGTGTGACTCTCGCTGGTGCTGAATGATGCACGCTGCCGTGTGCCTGGACGTGCAAACTGTGGTGGTGTCTTGGAGTCAGATGATCCCACCCGCAGCACTAACTAAATGCGCCTCTCAGTGTAAAAGGCTTTCAGTAATTAAGCAACTAAACAAACTGTAAATCATTAGTGATCTTTCTAGACTCATACCCTGAATGTCTTCTGCATGGAAGTAAAATCACCTGATATGAATGTAATATGTGAATACATGGAAAAATAGGTGCATAGACTACAGTGAATCAGTTTGGATAAGAGAAGCTACACATTCTTTAAGGATGGAGACCCTTTGTAGTAAGAAAATTCTCAGCAGGTTTATCAGAGGTCTGTCATGGTACCTGCTCTTTGTCAGTCTCACATTCACTCATCTTGGACCGGGTTTCACTCGATTACCTGCTCTTTGTCAGTCTCA
>JABFEB020000104.1:14014697-14049600 GCA_019775895.2 Stomatorhinus ivindoensis
CCCAGCCCCCCCCCACAGCACCGGCACAGAAAACTTCGCACACTGTCTCTGGAGGAAAGAAAAATCGGATCTTCTGTTAAACTAGAAAAGCGTTGTCTGTTCCCCTCAGTATTACAGCCTGTCCTCTTTTGTTTTGTCCCTCTTCTGTCCCTCTGTCCTCCCCCCCACCTCTCTTCCTCTGTTAACAGCTCTAATCTGGTAATGTCTCGCGTGTCACTCCTGTAACCTTTCACCCCGTGTCTATCTCTGTCTCCTGCTTCCCTTTCTGATATGTAAACTCCTCATTCTCCACTCTTCCCAAACCACTTGTTACAAAAAGAAAGAAATCTGTTAGCTTGCCTGCCCCACCAGTACTCAGGACAGAAGGAACCCTTACATTCCCTCTTAGCACAGTGAGGTCTCGCTATTCCATTGGACCTGTTTCTGCCAAGTTAGCCTCTCTCTGCCTTTTACATTTTTGACGTGCTACATTTATTCACTATATCGCTGTTGCATACTATGACCCCATGACCTTGTGGACTTAAGGATCAGTCTGGTCAGTGCAATGCCATTGAATATCTTCTCCACATTCTTCACCTTTTCCCTTTGGGTGCCAATCAAACTCCTACTGAATCAGAGCCTAAGATATAGAGGTTGTATTCTTAAATTGAAACTCGAATTGTCCAATGTAAATCGGGGTTTCAAAAATATACACTACATTTACAAATATACAATATATGTAAATATAAATCTACAATTATATTTACAAATATTCATAATTTATATTATTGTAAAACAGTATTGTAAAACATTAGCAAATACAGTCCAGCATGCTTGAAATAAATCAAACTAAATCAAAATATAATAGAGCTGTGATAGAGGTAGGCAGCACATTTTAATCACAACAGACCAGGAGTCTGACTTTAATAATAAAGTCTCTATGTCTCTCCCTTGTTCCCTTGTTTAAAATATTTAGATTAACACATTAAATAAAAAATTATGTATTTTATTTTCATGGGAAAAAAACATAAATTTTCAACAAGGACAACTATTTGAAAAACAGACTGTGGACGAAAAATTTCATAGAGTTTATTTACAGTCAAGAGAGTAGCACAGATAGAGAGATTGCAAACAGAGCTGAAAGACTGCCGGCCACGGGAAATGGCTCCACATGCTTGTGCTGGATTCAGAGTTACTGTTGCCATTTTGTGAAGGGGCGTCTGGCGACGCGCGTATCCAATTGTATGCCTTCCTCCTGTAACCCCTGTCTCCATTGGCTTATCCCTAGCCCTATCCCAGTGCAGCTGCCACCCCTCAGACTGGCAGAATTTGCCCTCCCATCTATGATATAGGGGCATGCAGTGCATTGTGGGTGGAAAACTACCTGGGCACCATTTGAAAGTGTGGACTAAGATTAATTATATATATATATATATATATATATATATATATACACATTTGTTTTCCATATTGCCATAAGGACTTCAAACATATTATCGGCTCTTCAGATCAATATTGATTGTCACATCGGCTGTACTTTTTGATATATGAAGCTTTTACGTTCAACACAATCCTGACCTTCTCCATTACAAGTACTACATTGTTGCCTCAAAACTAAAACATGTACTACTCATTTGTATGTGTATGGCAATGTACAGAAACAGTTGCCCCAAAACCAGCCCTTCACAATGCCTTGCATTTGCCTCTACTTTTGTAAATGAGCTTCTGGGCAAGTCTTTCAGCTGCTAGTCTGTGGGGTGATCACCTTCATGAGGACCTTGCGCCACCCTCTTCCCTTGCACTAGTTGGCCATGTTGATGCCTGAAGAATAAATGCACACTTTTGAGAAATGTGTGGAAGAACTCACTTCCAGCCCTGTGATGCCGGAGAAGTCAGTTCTCCCTCACCTCAACGTGCAGCAGCTCGCAATTTTCAAAGCATCCATAATCGGTGGATTTTGCAAAATCTTGAAATTATGATGCACATTCTTTAAAATTTCGAAATTTCATAGGCAACATATTGGCTAACGACAGTCTGCCCTCCATAAATCCTTAATGTTAATCTGGTAACCCTCACGTTCGCGTTGTCAGTCTTCTCCTGAAGAAACACAGATATCACCCAGCCTGAGCTCCCTAATCTTCAGCCTGGCTTGCAGCGCTTCCCCGATAATGTTCCCTTTCTATTGCAGATTTTGAGTCTCTGCTGCCAAACAGTTTTGAGTCCGAGGGACATGTATTCATTGCTCCCAGGTAGCTGTGTGTGAATGCTTGCTTTCTTCCCATTTGTTCATCCTTCCCAGTTTGTTTTCATCACTGGTTTGGGTTTTGACGATCCACTGTCACAGCAGACCAGCCTGCACCCATTTTTTTAATGCTTCTCCCTCACCCTGCCCCTCTTTTGCTCTGTGACACTCGCGGTGTCTTCCGACCCCCCCCTCCCCATACCACGAAGACCACTACCCCCTCCCCACCTGTTTATCAACCCATTTCTGCGACAGACATAAGGCCTCACTCATTTCATTCCAGGTTCAGCAAGTACGTCTGTTTCTCATTTCTCGTTCTCCATAATTTCGCCGTTATCCATTGTGGATGTTGCTGCATTTGGTTTCCATTAAACGGTTTCTCTCATCACGCTATGTCAGTGTACCCAGAGGAGTGTGACAGTACTTATGCCCATCATACATTTTGAAAAATCCCCAATAACAACGTATTGGACAGTAATGAACATTTTGGATTATTTTGCACCCTCGCCCCTTTCCTTGTGTCCCTAAATTACACCACCCGACTTCTGCTCCCCACCCTACCACTTGTCCCCCCACACCTTCGGCCTAAACCTTAGCGGTATTGCATGACCCTTAGCATGATGTGCTGAAAGGGCTCCCCCAGAGCACACGGCATGATGGCGACATGCGTTTCCGAGGGCGTGTATACAGTATGTGAGCACATTGCCCTAGCGTTGATTGGAGTGCGAGGGAGTTTGGTCAATGCATGCATGCCCCCAGAAAGCGCACTCCACTGCACCCACGTAAATTCCAAGAATGTTCTCTGCTCCTTAGAAAAAACAATCAAGTGAGTATGTATCGGCATTCATTCCGCTCATTTGGTCAGCACACAGGCTCAGACCACACCTATGTCCAACATCTCGCTTTGACGGTCTTGCTACTCTGAGCATGCACAACATTCCAGTGCTCCTCTGACCTCCGTGCATGTTCCTGAGAGGCAGAGAGAAGCATGCTGTGAATATGTCTGAGAGGTAGCCTGTGGGTGTCTGTGAGGGTGTCTGTGAGGGTGTGTGTGGAAGGGCACGTTGCTGCTGTTGTGGCATGATACCCTGCATAAGGGTAATATGATGCTCTCACAATGACATTGTGTGGAGCCAGTGAGGTGTGACGCAAACATGAGTTTTCTATTTGTCTCTTTTCTTGGGGAAAAAAAACCCATGAAAACTCTTCCCAGGGAATATTGCAAGGATCTGAAGCTTTCTGGCAACAACACCGAGTTCCTGCTGAACTTCATTACCCTCATGGAGAAAGTCACCCCTGACTCCAAGCAGTGTGAGTACCTCTCCGTATGTCGTTGACAACTTGGTGACCCGCCGACTGACACTGTTTTCAGCATCACAAAAGCCCAAGTGAAACTAGGAAAAGCTGACAGCAGGCCTGTGCTGACACAGGGTTCCTTCACCCTTTCCCCAAACAGGTGATAAATTCCTCCTGCACAATCTCATCCTCGACACTGGCATAATCCGACAGCTGGTGGACAAGGTTTGGAAGACCAAGGATCTCAATACGTGAGTGTCGATGCAGGCGCATCTGCATTTAATTGTGTTTCGTTACATAAAAGCCACAGACACACACAGGTTTGTAATTATATCTTTGTGGGGACTCTCCATTCATTTCTGTGGGGGAAATTCCAACATGACACCCTCAACCCCCACCCAGCCCTAACCTTAACCAAAAGTAACCAAACAAAATACAACAATTTTGGCATTTACTTTTTTGAATGCACAATAGATTTGTTTTAAAAAATTGAGATTATCCAAATGGGGACCATGTACGGTCCTCAAAGGTAAGGAAGCCTCAGGGTGGGCCACAGTCTGGGGGGGTTTGGGTCCCCAAATGTGACTCATGCAAACCGCCCCCCCCCCGCCATATTTGAACTGCTGATTTGCTCATCTCGTCTTACTGAGTGTTCCTGTGACACAGCTATGGCTTCCTGGCATTGTTTGCTGCCACAGATGGAGGGATCACAAGAGTCTTCCCCAACAAGTAAGTTGTGAGGGTGCCCCCTAAGTCCGCCTAGCAGCATTGCGACCCCAGATCTAACGGGTGTGTCATGCATTGTGTCTTCACAGCAAGATCCATCGTGCACTTAGTTGTAAACTTTTGTGTAACTTTTTATCAGGTGATTATGTTCTGGGTATTGCAGTGTTGCTGGATTTATGTCGTATATGTCTGTGCATATTTGTGTTTGAATGTAACTGTTTCTCAGGGCCTCTGAAACGTGGGAAGAGGACCCAGAGCCCTTTAACGCTAGCTACTATCGCCGCAGCTTGGACAATCGGGGGTATATCTTCAGAGCTCCTTACAGGACCTGTAAGTATGGTTTTGTCATTCAGATACATTGTAATATCAAGGTCTTTGGGTAAATAGGACCACTGGGCGCTTGAACAAGGCCCTGAACCTCAAGGGCCTTCTGACCCTGCTCTGACCCTCAAAATGTACATTACTTTGGTTAAAAGTATCTACTAGGGGCGGAGCTATAGGTGGGGTGTGCAGGGCGCCGCCCTCCCCTGGATCGTGGAAGGCCCTCCCCCCAGCCAAAAGACAGCCCTCCTATATATTAAATACACACAAGTTACACTAATGTCATTTTGTGAGAGCTCTTGACAGCTAGAACATATTACTTATATTTTAGCTATGACTTGCGATTTTATATATCTGTCATTTTTTGTATACATTCTTATTATGATGGGTGTATGGTGTAATTTTTAGAAAAATAAATCTGCAAAATTCCTAAAACAAACTTGAAATATAATACATAGTAATGTTTTGAAGTTAAACTAAGCTTTTCCTTTTGTATTTAATGGTTTTCCGTTTGAGGAATTTGCAAAAAACTGCAGTGCATGATGGGTAGGATCTAAAGGCTGCCTAACGTCCTCGTCTGTCTGACGACTGTATATAGCCCAATTATATGTCGAGGGCCTTTTAATTTGTTTGCTTTCAATTTCACCAGGTAGACTACCTTCCTTAAACTGCGTTTTCTTAGACTACATAGTTCGGAATGTTTTATTGTAGTCTTTGTAAATATGTATATAGTTTAGCCTAACCGAGTCACTTAAGGGAGCAAGCCAGCTCAGCCAGGTGCCGGTCCCAAGCCCGGAATAATGGGGAGGGTTGGCCTCAAGAAATAAAGCGACTATCTTCACTGCATCGCTGATGTCAAAATGTGGGAAATATGTGTAAATAAATGTGGTAAAGTAGGCATGGACTCATTATGAGAATGAGAAAGTCGGTTCATGCACACTAATTAACCTATATCCTATTCACTTATATGATGCACTGTAATTTTTGCAACAGAAATGCATGAGATGGGCAGGCAGCTGGAGGTGGAATTTGTGTCCTTGGTAAAACTCTGATGATCTCCACACTGGTAACAACGTTGTTTTCTAGGCATAGCCAAACAAATATCCTGTCTGAAAAGGTGTAGAAAACGCAATTTAGCCACTAAAACATAACAGTTTTTGTGAGGGACAGTCAAATTCTCTCGTTAAGGTCTTGTGTTCTTGTACGCACACTTTAAAACTCGTTTCAGCGCCACCACATATATGTACACATGCGTGTGTGTGTGCGCATGCGTGGGAGAGGGAGGGCAGGGGGGCCAGATCTGTGTTTTGCCCAGAGGCCTTGTGTGCATCTGTTCCGCCGCTGGTATCTACTAAATAAGTGACAATGTAACAACAACGTATCCACTGCTGTTTTTTTGTAGCTAGCGACGATTTTTTTAATCCCGAGAATGACACCGTTGGCATCCTGGTCAGCACTGCAGTGGAGTTCAGCATAAGTGGAAGGACGATAAAGCCAGCAGGTAGGGAGTAATGCTGGTTTGCTTCTTAAAACTCCCTTGAGTGAGAGAGAACCACTTGCTTCATGTAGGGTAATTGGGTAATGAACGAGAATAAGGTGTAACTTTATACCACTGAGACTTAACATAAGACAGAATACCTTAATAGCTGGTTTCATTCATTGTTGCTTGTCTGCAATCTTTTAATTGGCCAGTGGTGGGTGTGAAACTGGACCTAGAGGCCTGGGTGGACAAGTTCAAGATCCTGGCCAGCAATCAGTCAGACAGTCGGCAGGTATCACACAAGGTACTAGATGTCACTCTTCATCTACCTTGTTCACTTTAGTTTTCACATTTTCACACTAGCACTTGAGACAACAAAGCGATGCACAGACAGTCACTCAAAACAAATAAACATAATTTTGCCTACCAACATCTAGCCAGACAGTACTGGATTACTGTCATAAACGCAGTGCAGCACAGAAAGATACCAGCACTCAAAGATTACCAGATACACACATGAAAGAACACACAAATACTCCAAATTACAGAATACTACTATAGCTGTGTTTCCCAGTCCGGTCCCCGGGGACCCACAGGTGCTCCCAATTTTTGCTCCCGTCCAGCTCCCTGCCAGAAAGACCATAATGCTACCGGAAGCTGGCAATGAGCAGAAATGTGGACTGTTTCTGGGTCTCAAGAACCAGACTGGGAAACATTGCTTTGTAAAATAGCAGAGGAGGCAGAATGGGATCCTGATTTGTGGTGATTTGCTTTGGACAGTGCGGACCCTCCAGTAGCTGCGAGATGGACTGCGAGGTCAACAGCGACGTGAGCCTTTTGCTTTCTCCCGTTAAATCCATTGCCAAATAATACTGATTACACATGACATAGCAAGTGCACATATGAATCTGCACTGACAAGAAAATAACTATTTATGTGACATAATGATGAGAGGTACTGCTGTTTGCAAATACGGCATTAGACAGTGTCAGTGAGCCGCGAGAAGAGCGGGACGTCAATGGGATGGTGCCAGCCGGCAGCAGAGTAAAGTGTGTCTGCCAATCTGCTGTGTAGGATTTGCTGTGCTACCTGATCGATGATGGCGGCTTCCTGATCATGTCAAACCAGAAAGATCATTGGAACAAGGTAAGCATGGGATGGGACGGGTGTGGGGGAAATCAGCTCCCCGGGGCTCGCAGGCACTGTGCGTCTGTGTCGGTGTGGCGCGGGTGTTTACTTCAGTGCCGGTGTAATAAGAGAGAAGGTCCACGAGTGCCCATGTGCACAGGGCCACCAGACGTGTAACGAGCATGACGTAATGCATGCGGCAGGCTTAGGGAGGCGTTTCCCAGGGTGATGTGGTCAGATGTGCTCGTTGTAGCTGTACTGGGACAATTATGTCTGAATTTCTCATCATAAGGGTTATAGAAATAATTACCAGCAAGTGACTGGAAATTGAATAACTGTCTGCCAACTGAAAAAAATGAAAAAACATCCTGAGGGATAGCTAACATGGATTTAGGAGAGGTAGGTCCTGTTTAACTAATCTACTGGAGTTCTTTGAGGAAGATACAAGATAAATTGATCACAAAAAGGCCTACGACATGATCTACTTAGATTTCTAGAAGGTCTTTGATGTTGTCCCCCACAAACGGCTCTTGATTAAACTCAAAGTTGTGGGGATTTTAGGAACTGCGGCAGCTTGGATTGAAAACTGGTTAACAGACAGGAAGCAGCGAGTAGTTATTAAAGGCACAATGTCACAGTTCAATTTTAGGAGCACTATTGTTCCTAATTTACATGGGGCAAATAGCCTCCTCTCGTTTGTAAATTTCTTATGTTCTTAATGATATTTATACCAATACATACAATAAACTGGTTAAATTTGTAGACGACACCAAGGTGGGTGGTGTAGCAGATACTGATTTAGCAGCACAGAGGCTACAATGGGATTTAATTAGCGACTGGGCTGATACTTGGTAGATGGCAGATGAAATTTAGCATAGTTAAATGTAAGGTAATCCATGCAGGGAGCAGAAATATAAAGTACAGATATTTTATGGGTTCCACTTAAATAAAAGTAGCTGATTATGACAAAGACCTCGGTGTGTATGTTGATGCTTCCATGTCCCACTCGCACTACTGTGGGGAAGCAATAAAAAAGGCCAATAGGATGTTGGGTTACATCTCTAGGTGTGTGGAGTTTAAGTCAAGGGAGGTGATGCTACGATTATACAATTCCTTGGTAAGACCCCACCTAGAATATTGTGTGCAGGTTTGGTCACCATACCTTAAAAAGGACATTGCTGCCTTGGAAAAGGTGCAACGTAGGGCTACAAGAATGATTGCTGGTCTTAGAGGAATGTCTTATGAGGAGAGGTTAGCTGAGCTGAATCTGTTAGGCCTTGAGCAAAGGATACTGAGGGGGACATGATCCAGGTGTATAAGATTTTAACAGGTCTGGATGCTGTTCAGCCAAATGGTTATTTCACAGTTTAAATACTAGAACTCATGGCCATAAGTGGAAATTAGTGGGAGAACATTTTTAAATGAATTTGAGAAAGCACTTCTTTACGTAGCGTGTAGCTAGAGTATGGAATAGTCTTCCTGCTAGTGTAGCGCAAGCTAAAACCCTGGGTTCCTTTAAAACAGAGCTAAATGAGATTTTAAGTTCTCCCCAAACGAGCTTGATGGGCCGAATGGCCTCCTCTCATTTGTAAATTTCTTATGTTCTTGTGTTCACACATTGGTATGTTTCCTTTCCCTAGGTCGGCATGTTTTTCAGCGAGGTGGACCCCTATCTGATGCACGCCCTCTACAATGCCTCCTTCTACACCCGCAGGCAGTCCTATAACTACCAGTCGATTTGTGACACCCTGCCCAGCAGTAACACGGGTGCTGGACCCAGAGGAGTGTTTGTGGTGAGTAGAGCAAAGCTGGTATCTCCAGGACCCTGTCTCTGCTGTTTGGAGAGCTCAGATGTCCTGTGGCCTATACAGGGCTTGCCTGCTGCTCCTTAAAAAGCAGCCTTTGACCTTGGCTTGTTCTTCTCCACATTCCCGTCTGCAGCCGACTATCGTGGACTTCGTAAACCTAGCCTGGTGGACGTCAGCAGCTGCCTGGTAAGCACCGCGGGTAAAACAGGGACCATGGCTCTTGCGATTTCAGACATATCAGTGTTAGAGATTCTTAATCAATAAAATGTTCTGTTCACCTCAATCTCTTAAGCCAATAACAGTAAAACACTAGCATCATTAACTGAATTTCCAACAAGAGTGGCCTGACTTTTGTTAGAGCCTTCTGCTTAGTCAGGAGACGATCACAGTTATGGCTCAGCAAAGGGAGCCTGGGGGAAACAAAGTCAGATTCAATAACAGTAAGATAACCAACCCTAAAAACATGGGGTAAACTGGCGAGTAGAGGGTCACATTGCTAAAGCATCGTCACATTACCAACACTTGGTTGATTGGATAAACCTATTCCTGTACCCTTCAGCACTGGAGAGAGGCTGCGCTGTTACTAGATCACCACGTGGTTGGAAATGGTTTCCGCTTCTTGCCCTTCTGTTCAGGTCCCTGTTTCAGCAGCTGCTCTATGGACTTGCGTACAACAGCTGGTTCATCACTGGTAGGTTCTCGTGGACTTCTGCCCTCTTGCCAAGCCGAAAACAAGCAACACCCCATGCATAATGTGTGCATCGTGTGGGTTTGCCCCAGATATTCTTTTTTCCACTTGCAGTCCAAAAAAAATCAATTAAATAAACGAGTGTAGCTGCAATGGACTGGGCTCTTGCTCAGGGTCTGTGTCCCTCTGCCTTGTACTTTGTGATTTCTGAAACATGCCTCAAACTCCCTGAAACCCTGGACTGGATAGATGGTTGGAGGATAGATGGACTTTATTTTAAACATATATGTTAACAATTTGCATACTTGAATTGACAAATCAAGTTGAACAAAGTGCAAATCATGTATTTTGTGGAATAATGCTAACAGTGAAAAACGTTAAATAAAATAATTCATAAAACGTATACTTCTGTAAAAATGTAAAGGAAGTGTATTTCATTAGCAGATACACCATTTGGACAAAAGTATCGGGCCACAAATACTTGGTACAGACACATCTCAAGACATTTTGAACAATGGACTATGCTTTCAACTTTGTGGGAACAGTTTGGGGAATGCAAGTGCCTTGATCTCAGCCTCATCAAGCTTCTTCCAGTCACACAGACTAACTGCCTATTGCCGGACAGTTGGAGAAGTGTCTTTGACAGGGTGGACAGTCCAGAGGCGTAAGCACCCCCCCAGCTGCATTGGCTGTCCTTCTCATCTGTGCTCTTTCAGATGATGTGGAGGCAGAAGCTTTTGACTCCAGAGAGAGCAGCTGCGTCACGATACAGACGCAGTACTATTTCACAAACATCAGCAGCTCCTACAACGTGCTGCAGGACTGCGTAAACTGCTCCAGGTTGGTCAGGGCGAATTGACGCATTAACATGCAGCGCTTCAGGCATGCATCGCATCAGGCATGCAGTCATATGCAGGAGACAGGTAGTGTGAGCCAGGCATGCTGTAAAATCTGTACTAGAGCTGACCATAATGTGTAATACCTGGAGAGCTATAGGAACACGTCTGTTGCGCAAAAAACACAAAACACTTCTACAAAGTAACCTGATATACAGGCCTACATAGGAATTGCCAGTGCAGTGTTTGTCCTCAGTAACTCTTATGGAAATTGGAGGAATGCTCAGAGTTCAGAAATTGCAGTCTCTCTAGAAAGGGTGCGCTGCTGTCAACGTAAATGTGCCTCATGCCCTTGTTCTCTGTACCTTCTTTGCAGGCTCTTCCATGCTAAGAGGATAAATAACACCAATCTGCTGTTTGTGGTGGCGGAGATGCCCTGTGCTTCCTGTGACATAGAGAAGTTGACCCATGTGGAGACAGAGTGTATCCCGCACATGAGCGTGTGCTCAAGGTCACGCCACATCCCAGACATCCCAGTGTCTTGGAGGAAAGTGTTACTGGTTATTTTGTGAGCCAGCAGACAACTGCAAGGAGACTGCATTGATTTTATAAAGTGTCTATGAAGCACTTTATGGCAAAAATCTAAATATTGAGACATCTGATTTATTTTATAAGGAGGGATAGAAGTAAAAGAAAGATTCTACTTGGATTTTGCTGATGTCTCTACTATTATATCAAAGATTCTGATTGTTTTTTTTTCCAGAAGGGTTATGAATTGCCTCTACATCTACCTGACTGAGGCAAATGCTTACCTCATAGTTATTTGGTTAGTCATGCAGCAAGTGGTCAGTCTGATAGCGTCGTTGGCTGACGTAGTATTATTAGTCAGTATGTTTATGAGATGATAAGATGTCGTCTACATGTCTTCAGGTCATATTACTGCCAGCCTATGGATGTGTAGAATTATCAACAGGTGACTGGAGATGTGTTACCTTAACCTAACCTAACTTTTCAGTCAAGAAGATTGATCCATGTGAGGAAATGAGCAGCGCACGATACCGGAAAGGACCATCGACCTGCTTTGACTATAACATTGCGGTATAGCCCCATAATCATCCTCTTTCTTGCTGTTTACTGTAGGGCAGTTATTTTTGATAACTATGTTTAAATATGCATGAATGAATTGTGTTTATTGGGTGTGTTGAGGTAAAGATGTGGAGTGTTTGCTGACCGCTCTGATACTGCTTTGCTTTTTGCAGGAAAACACTTCAGACTGCGGGCGGGGTCACTCCTTCCAGCCATCACTAGGAGTCATCGTCTGTCTTCAGTTGCTTCTCTTTTGCCTGACAGCCTTCCCACATCTCCCATCCACACCCCTATCTTCCACGCTTTAACTTCATCAGCCCCCTTTTCCATTTCCTCCCTCCCCATCTTACCCATTCTTTCATCTTTACTTCTCTTATTCTTCACCTTTGGTTCACCCCTTCTGATCCCTGCCAACAGTCCAATCTCCCTCCACTTATCACTGATGATGGGACTTCCAGTCACCCTCTTATGGAAGCTCTGAGTACTATTTCCCATCATGCCTAGCGGCCTAGTGTCATGGGCAACTGCTTGGCAACGGTTGCTGGGCTGTGTTTTGTGCAACCAGTCACCTTCATCCAAGGCAGGAGCTCTGTATTCTGTTAGAAGAAAGAAGAAATTAAACCATGACTAAAAGAAACACCATCAAAAGACACATTTTTGCAAAAAGAAAAAAAAAACAGGCGGATGCCCTCTTCAGTAACTCCTGCCAACATGGAAAAAGAAAAATTCCTCAATTGTTCAGGCTGGAGGAGGGGCAATAGCAAACGTAAAGCCTCTTCATTACTCATGGACCCTCCAGAAATTTACTGGACCCTGTCCCATGCATTTAAGATAGGTCTTTGTACTATTCCGAATATAGCAACTGGAAAAGACAAGCATTTAAAACACAATAACAACATGGAGAAACAAGTATACAAAACACTTCCATTTGTTATGGTTTTAAGGGGATGCCATCGGAAAGGGAAGCTATTAGATTATACTAGATAACTAAAAACACCCATTTATTTATGCACTATATCTACTTCTTGCCAAAATGAGATATACTTTCCTTGTGGTCTTATTTTTTATAGCCAAAATAGCAAGAGGAAACAGGTAAAAAATACACTAACATTAAATAAATAGAGTAATTAAAATACAATAGCTCACATATTCGTAGGGACTAATTGTCTCCAAAATATATCACATCACCAGTATGGATTGTCTGTAGACCTACCCTACATGTTTGCAGGGGGCATCCTGTGCAGTGCAGATCTTGGTGTCTTTCAGATGTGACAACCAAGTCATCTCCAGCTTAGCCGAGTCCCTAGGATTGCTTTCATATTGGCTGATTTAAAGAGTACGTTCGGCCACGAAATACCATGTTATCATGCTTTGTTTTTTAGACCTAAACTATTTATTTTAACGTGAGGGAGAACTTCAGCTGGCGGCCAGGCTGATAAGCCAAGCCAGCAGGTAATAGTGACGGCAATGTCATTTAAAAATGTCCTGGAATTTAAATGCTGTGGCTTTAGATTCGGGGAGGAGGGTACTTTTTAAAAACTGACCTGCTATTAATCACATTAGTCATAGTTCACTCATCCTTTGTTCCAACCAGTCGTGCCAGAGTGCAAACATCTTGTTGTATAACCATGGGTGTAGAGTAACCTTCCGTACTTTCGCGGCCCATTGTGTGACAGGGCGAGCAATTTGTGACCCTTTCCCAGTCCACTCAGCATACGGTCTGAACTGTAAATAAACCCAGGGCACAAATGTCTGAAACAGAAGGACTGCTAACTGGACACTCGTTTTTCATCTTTGCGTACTCCGTGGCCTTCAGAAAGTGCAGTCTCACTCACGTGTGTTCATGGGAATGTGGATGTCATGAATGCCCAAACCATGACAACTGACACGACACTCCTATTATAAAGGATATGAGTGTTTACTAATGGGAGATGGATCAAAGGAACTATTTAGAATACTGCCGTAGACGGGGATCTACAAGGAGTTTGGGTTTTGATCCACAAGGGAATGTGTGCTTTCAGGACAGTCTGTAATGTAACTCTGTTCTGGGGAATAAATACAGTGATATGTAGGGTCTCATTTTTAGTAGCAGAACAAATGCTGTCTAATGTCAACTGTCTAATTTCTTGTCAGATGTTAATACTGAGAAATATGGTGTTATAACTGATTTTTTTTTTTTACCAGCTGTCATTTTCCAAAGTGTTTTCCATTACGGAGATGTTCCACACTCTTAACATTAATATCATAAATGTGTTCTGAAGAATGTCTCTACTATTATATCAAAGATTCTGATTGTTTTTTTCCAGAAGGGTGATGAATTGTCTCTACATCTACCTGACTGAGGCAAATGCTTACCTCATAGTTATTTGGTTAGTCATACAGCAAGTGGTCAGTCTGATAGTGTTGTTGGCTGACGTAGTATTATTAGTCAGTATTAACTGGCATAGATCATAGTTTAGACAATTTTTAACCAAAATGGTTTAATTCCCTGGTTCTTGGTGAAGAGAATTTAAATCAGTTTAAACTGGTTAAAATCAGTTCAGCACCCAAGCTTACTGATTTTTTTATCTTCTCGATGATTAACAAAAACATACGTGTTTTTGTCACATGGACCAGTGTTCCGAATGAGTAAAATGAAATCATGCTCTCCAGTATTTAAAAACTGCTTATGCACATAATAGCATTCTGTTTTTTTCTTTGTAGCGGATTAACTATGGGTTTCATTTTCCATGAAGTTTATAAATGTTTCTATTGCTGAATTATGAAGTGTTTCACAAACGATGGATGGTTTTGGCCCCTGCTTACTCTGTCGACATGGAACATAAGACCGCTGAAAAAGCTTGGTCATTGGACAGTTATCTACAACAGTAAACAGGACAATACTTTAAATTGTTTTCAGAAGTCCTACCTAGTGTTCTGAAAAGCTCAGTGAGATTCTTCCTTACCAGGTGAATGAGTCAGTATCATTTTTAATCCTGCCTTGCTAATGGTTCAGTTCACTTGGCACCTGATCCTGACAGTAGATGCAAATGTGCTGTTTGGCTTTCCTCTGTTGCCATCTTTCTTGAGCTGTTTTGCCTGTTATATCCATGATTTGCCTGTTATATCCATGATTTGCCTGTTATATCCATGATTCAACCTGCTCCCCCTTTCAAGGGAGGATCACCATGTTGGTTCTCTCACTTCTGGATTTTGCTACAGAGCGTGTGTCCATCTGTGAGACAGATTGTTTTCATAGTTCTTATAGCTGACATCTATGGCAGGTTTTCTCCAAGACAGAACTTATAAGATGCACTAAAATCTTGAATATTGCTTGTCTCTAAGCACTTGGGTAAAGTTGTAAGTTCCCAGTAGTCTGAGAAAAAGCAAGCATGAGGATGATTATGTCTCTGTTGTTACAAAATGTCTCAGCAGCTATGGAGAACCCATTTAGATAAGTACAAAGTCATCAGTGTCATAGCAGAAGGACTGAAAGGCATCGTGACTTTCATGAAGGTGCAACATGCCTGTGAACTGGATTGTTTCTGGTACAGTTGTGTGTGTTTACCTGTATATTTGGGAGTGTGGACATGCAAAAGAATCTGTGATGACAGCATGCACTGTGCAGAAAGCAGATAAAAGCAAGAATGGCCCAAAGGCCAGAGCACATGAGGCACATTATGAGATGCAGATCTGTATTAATATGGTGAACTTGATGATCTGTTCATTTCAGTAGTGTGCTTTCACTGTGTCAACGATGCATTTTCCCTCATTTCTTTGACCTTTATTTCACTCTGAAAGCTTTGAACACTCAGGTCACATCCTTCATTTTGTCTATCTCAGTGCTCTGTGTACAGTACTTAACCCTTTGAGTGCTTCTTATCGAATTTCCTCAGCATGACACTGGAAGAAGTATGATTTTCACACACTGGATACAATTGTGAGCACCAGCCTCCTATGAAACCCATCTGTTAATGAAAGAATGAGAGAAATTTCAGGACCACCTTTAATTATTCAAATCAAATGTCAAAATGTCTTTTTATTCTCAGTATCATTTTGTCATCTGGGCAGTTAAATGATAAAAAGCCTAAACTGTATCCAGCTTTTTTTTCTTTGATTTCCCACAAAACTTGGATCAAAAGCCCCTGTAGATTTTTCACTGCTGATCCGTCGGTTCCCAGATCGCGTTCTTTCCTCCCAAAGCTTAGCCAGTCAACGATGCAAACGTGGGGGGTATGAGCCCCGCCGAAGCAGTCCCACTCTGCAGTGCTTCACTTTCAGAATTGCTCTGCTTTTGTCACTCTAGGTCCTTTCAGTGTTGTTAACATAAGAGTGTATCTTTGTGGACCATTCCACTTCAAAGCTTCACTTCCAAGCACTGACCATGTAAAGCTATTAAATATGGAGAGTCAGTCAAGGCGGGTCTTTACAGTGCCAGATGTAAACAAGCCAAGAACTCTGTTTCCCAGACCTGCTACCCAGCTCTTGTCAGCAAAGCTTGCTTCGCCTCATTGGGATTTAAAAGGAACCTGTGACTCGGCAATGTGGAGTCGACAGGACTGGATATTCTGTTGCAGTGTTAAGTGGCAGTGGATGTGTTGTTGTGTATCCCAACTTAGAGGGCGTGGCAAGGGACATGGCTCTGTGGCCTGTGGTTTTCAAAAAAATTGACCTTAGCCAAAAGAAAATCATTTCGGCTGAAGGGGGGAGGGGGTTTCTGTCGTGTGCCCCTCCCTCACCAACTGTGTTCCTTCACCATGTCTGTGTAGGTGCGTCTTCTATGGGAAAGCCTGTGACCACAACAAGTGTGTATGTGATTCTGTAGTCTGTAGTCTGGTGCTATGTGACGATGTTTGACAAATGTGGATTAAAAAAAGAAAAACATTACAATGAAAAAATAATACATCTTTAAGTGAGATTTAAAAAAAAATTATATGCGGCTAATAATCATAAGTTTGGGGTCTGAATTGAAGCAAATACTTTTTTCTTTTTTTTTTTTTGCTGCTGGTGACAATGTTTGCGAGAAAGATTCAGCTCCTTTTGTCTAAGAAGCTTGGTTTCATGTCGCTCCATTCTTTTGTACAGAAGAAACAAAAAAAGATGAAAAATTTGTAAAATATTGTGTCTGTGACTCCTTGTAAAATATTTTCAAATTGTTTATTACAGAGAATCAGTTATTAAATAATGTTCATATTTTTCACTTCACCTGTGTCTGGAGGTGTGTTTCATATAGTTTCATATAGTGCCTTTTAAACTATGGCACAACATTCTTTTTTTTTTTTACTATTTGCAGCTGTGTCAATGAAAACCCACCAATGATACAAGATAACATGAACAAATGCTGTTGGTCTTAGTGGGAACAATGTTAAAATACATTTTAAATTGCATCCACGGGATCTTGAGCTGGTTACTGGGCATATTCCAAGCACCAAGGATTTGACAGGAGCACGAGTGGCTTCTCCAGAATGATGGTAATGTCTTTCGTTACTCATGGCATCACTGAGCAGGTTACAGACAACATGGACACCAAGCGTGGTTTGATTTCATAATTTAAAAACGAAGCATGCTATTTTAACATTAATGTTTTATTAAAGTGTTTTAGTTCACCTTCAGAACAGAGAGACCTTGGTATCATAGAGACAGATAAAAGTCAGAATTTCATTAGTGTGCCCATCATAAAAATCACATGGATTTGTAAACAAAATGATTAAAAATATATGCATCTACAAACTCTTATTATTCACAGAAAGATAATATACTTTTAAGAGAATTTATCAGCCAGATAGACCCATTAATTCTTTCATGAATTCATTCATGAGAGCTATTTCACTGGTGAATGATCTAAACTGTCAGAGTCTGCAAAAAGTCCAGGAGTATCTTGTGCCACTCTACAGGGTTGTCAAGGTAACAGGGGTGCCCTGCCCCTTCCATCACCACTACCTTGTGGTTAGCCAGCTTCTCCAGGTTGTTCAGGGACACCTCATCCAGCTGTGTGTCCTGATCTCCATATACAATCAAAGTAGGTGTCTGTAACAGAGTGGATTGGTGCCAATATTAAAGATGATTCCCAAAATCAATAATACAGTAAAGCTCCGATAAGATATGTAGAGAGCCAAAGCAAGATCAGCCGCATAACTAATAAGGTTTATGTTTAATTGAAAGCAATCAATGTAGTGTTTTTTACCAACATGTTCAGACTCATGGGCTTTTACATAGCCAGTACTAGAATACAAGGCCAAATACAAATAGGCAGCATTTCCATTCTCTGTATTTCTAAAATATAATATGTTTTCTTCAAATTAAGGTGTGCATATGTTTCTTTTTCATCATAGATAAATACGGTTGTGTAACTACTTTCAACTTTACTTGTAATCAGCAGCCATCAACAAACTGAACATGAATTAATGACAGGTGCCAATAATCTGGGGTGGGACTTGAAAATTTTTGAGACTAGTCAACTGGCTTATTTCAGTGAAAATGCAGTAAACTATTTAACTAGCCTACAAGTGGGTGTTCGACTTTTTTGTACTTGACGTTCACCTATCTGCCCGCCTCAGTCGACTGGGCAAGCTTCATTTCCAGCCCTGCCAATAGTTAATCCTGTAGTTTATATGTGCAAAATATAATCAGCAGTCACGATGATGGCTGCATTATACCACTAATCGTACAAATGCAACGACTGCCAAGGTGCACTGCAAAGGCAAAATGACCTCAACTTTGCTTAATGGAGGCATTTTGTGGTCAAATCTGGCAGTGGCTTGTAACTTACGTATAAAATGAGGCCCGTCCCCCTCATGCGTGAGCCCCTGAAGAAAACACGAGGAGCCAAACCTGCACACTCCGGTACTGGTCGGCAGAGAACTTCTCCGTACAGATGGGCGCAATAGGAATGTAGGCCCCGAGAAGTGGGCCGTGCTGGAAGAGGAAGGGCAGGGAGTACATGCCACTCAGGGAGGGGCTAACCACCACCACTAGCCCCAGCTGCAGTGCCTCCACCACCTGCTTCAGAAAGCTCCCGGGGGCCAGTTCCCCAACAGCAGCTGGAGGAGTGGCTGCTTTAGAGTTTCCAAAACCTCATGGGTGAAGAACAGAAAAATTTAATTAATTTAAAAACAGAGGGCGGCATGGTGGTTAGCACTGTCGCCTCACATCTCTGGGACCTGGGTTCGAGTCTCCGCCTGGGTTACATGTGTGTGGAGTTTGCATGTTCTCCCTGTGTCGTCGTGGGGTTTCCTCTGGGTACTCCGGTTTCCCCCCACAGTCCAAAGACATGCTGAGGCTAATTGGAGTTGCCTGTGTGAGTTACTTGTGTTTATGGGTGTGCCCTGCGATGGGCTGGCCCCCTGTCCAGGGTTGTTCCCTGCCTTGTGCCCATGGCTTCCGGGTAGGCTCTGGACCCCCCGCGACCCAGTAGGATAAGCGGGTATAGAAAATGGATAGATGGAATTTTAAAACGGTCAGGTCATTAAAGAAGCTAATATTGTTGCTAGGATGAGTTTTGTTAAAATGGCACACTTTCTGATAATTTTGTGATCTGGAAAAATCATCTCAATGTCTTGAATCTCAACTTGATGCCATTCTAAATACACCAATGCCCCTTGAACACAATATATAAAAGAAAAAATAAATATTCATTTTATGGGGCTTAACTGTCCCATTTTGCCAGTTGTTCCATTTTCACAATACTAACCCTATATAAATACTGACGTAAGAAAATCTTGTAATATTATGTGCGCTGTAAGTGCATGCTGGACACGTAAACACCCCTAAAACAAACAACGGGAGTACCGGGCAGATCGATAGCAACTGCGCGGAAGCCAGCTTTAGCGATGACCTCCAGGGTGCCGATGCTGAGCCAGTTCTGTGATGAGAAGCGGATTCCGTGCAGCAGGAGGACGGTCATCCGGCAGGCAGGTCCGGAGGGTTCCGCCTGCCGGTAAAACAGCGGCTCCCCGCCGCCTTCCAGCGATGCGTATCCGTCAGTCAGCTTCACCGCAGACATACTGCCCTGCGATCAGCGTGCGCCGGGTGACGGCTCGCCCTAAAAACTCGGAGGCTCCTGAAAGATAATCTGTCCAAGTTTACGATCATGGAATTAGTCTGCTTGGCATTCCAGATGCATCATTTAAAAATCACAATATTAATGTTAACTTTAGTATTTCCTCCAAGCCACACCCCTAACTTTTTCGTACAACCGAACATAGAAGCATTAGTACATTAAAATATGCCCTTTTATCAGTGAATATATAATAGTAAATGCATTACATAAATGCTGCCGGTAATATGCATGATCCAATGTTACTCCTACAGCATGCTACTCTTACACACATCGATTTTGAGATCAAAGTCCTCTGGATTTTTCTTCCTTGGTTTAACTGTTGGTCAGTGGACGACGAAGTCACGTATATCGTAGATTTCGGTTTCCAATTACTCACCGCAACACTCTTATTAGGTACGTTAAGGAAGATTCACGAATTGAGGAATTACTACACTTTTCCTCGTCTGTTGTTGTCCACCGCGACGAAGTTTCACTTCTGCCGGATTCGTCTCTGAAGTGTGATACTGACCCCTGCTGGGGAAGCATGAGAACTTACGGGTTACGAAACTGAGTACCGTACACTGTGGAGTAACAACCAGCATCGCCCTTAATGTTCCTCGTCGAAACGTTCACTTAAAAAAATTCTGCTTTGTTACATTTAAATAGAAATAAATGTGAAAATATTACACACACACACGGGGCATCAATCATAAGTTTGCTCTAGGTATGCAGAATTCCGTTTCGGGTGTAATCGGTATTTTTTCCGTACTTCTTTAGTGTTTGTCAAACAAGCATTGAGAAATATCCGGTAAACTTGCAATGGAAAACAGCGGGCAGGCTTTGATAGTAAGCGCACATATAATCGTATATCTTCGTTGCAATTCCCACCTCAACCGGTAGGGGGACACAATACGCTCGCAAACACTGGGCCGGGTAACGGAATCAAAGTTCTTCGGATACATTTGCTTCGCCCGAGTGCTCGTCGGAAGCGTGTTTACAATGAGAATGAAAATTAAACCACTTCTGTTTTGTGCCGTATTTGCATTTTACAGTGGACTGGCTAAAGGTAGGAGTAAACGTGCTATGCAGGAACGGTTTATGTGGTTTTTATTTTTATGCTGAAAACAAAATGTTTCTTTACGAACTTCCTCTCCATAGGCGTCCTCCAGTTAATTTCGTCATTAAAACCCGGAAAAAATAATCAACTACAGGAATATTATGTTTTTAAAGTTAAATGTATTTTAGAAAACATACATTAATCTAATTGGTAATTCGTTGCGTATTGGGATCTGTAGTTATTTTAATATAATTTACGTTTATTTTAGTAATTATTAAAACAATACAAATTTTTACATTTAGCGAGGTTGTTTCTTGTGTTACTCCATGGCCTTACGGCCCACATAATACTTCTCGTTTCCCTCGTTTTTAGGATTCCCTCTAGAAAATATCTGAGGTATTTTGCTGTCACTTGTCTGTGAAAACGCGCTATATAATAAAATCCAGTGCCTGTATTTAACGTTAGTGGCTGCAGCATTGAGTATGCGTGCGATTGCATGTCGGATTAGTCATTTTTATAGCAAATGTGTAATGACTGGCTTACTGAATTTTTTTATATCGACAGATTGATAAGTAGTTTCTTAATTGCAAAACACAGGCAGTTGAATTTAACTTCCATAATATGTACATTAAAAGTTTGAGTGCAACAACTAAACGTGCTTATATATAATTATTGTTAAATGATGTAAGGGTAATTATATTATCATGAAATATTTACATGCAGTATTGCTTTGTGTGCTTTGAGCTTCTCCAGTGAACTTTATCGGTTGGATTTAATTTTGTTGTTAAAAGATCCGCTCCATGCCATCGAGATGCGGCGAGGCTGATAGAAATTTAACGCAAACATCGTAGAAAAGCTTTATTTATTAGCTTATATTTTGTTGTATACGACAGCTGCATTTACCGCTTTGTATAACTAGTCATGTACATGGGCCAAGTTACATTATTCCAGTGTGGTTTGAACTTCAGCCACTGAGCGACGAAATCAATCCTTCAGCCAATATTCCATGCCGGTAAATGCAAACGCAGTACGCGCACACGGACTCTGGTGGTGGGGTGGGGGGGGGGGCTGGCATTTCTTATTATCTGCCTTAAAATCTTGCCACTCAACTGTTTTGATCTTGGGGGAATGTTAGCATCTGGCTGGCGTTCAGAACGAATGGGGAATTTCCCTTATTTAATCTTTTCAGTAAGGTTATGTTATAGTTACAGACGGGGCCGGCGCCTGCCAATCAACCACCCCTGCAAAAACTAGCAAACACCGCCCCCCCCCCCGATGAAGAAAATGAGGCTTGCATGTGACGTCAAACTCTAGCACTGTTTTTTTAAGTAAATGTTTTATTTTCATTTTTCAGTTTCATATCTATTTTGATATTTGAAGTCAGATGTTTCCAGTTGCATTTTTTTCAGTGATCACTTTGAGAATTGTAAGAATAGTGTAACAATCACCCCTGTTTCTATTTGTTTGTTTAGGTACATAACAGTACTAATGCTCTTTTGTTGGTGAACGTAGGCTTAGCTTTAGTTAGCATGCTAATTCTGTTGCATATTGTCCCTATTCTGTTTATGGTTGTGGGCACTTTTGGCGATGGTAAAGTTAATACTAATGTGAATACAAGTAATTTCATATATAATAATTGAATGTGAATACAAGTATACATACAGAATACAGGAATACAAGAAATTTCATGGCTTTTTTTGTGTCACACAAATTATGAGAGTTAAGATGATGACTTTAAGTTGTTTGACTTAAAAAAAAAAAAAAATCCTAAAGGTGAGTCTTATCCTTTCATGTTAGGCAGAGGCAACATTGACTGGATACCAGTACTGAACTTGACACTGCAGTGTGAAGAGTTTGAGAGCATCACAGGCTTCAAAAAGGAAAGCAAAGAGAAACAGCTCAGACAGTCCTTTGGGCTACATGAAAGTCACACATCTAGGGATGAAGTATTTCCATAACAACATGAACACAGGCCGACATCTTTAATCCCTTCAAAGTGAAATTCTGAATGTCACTGCAACTTCCCAAAGACAAGGTTAAAGGTTAAAAATGATATTTCACTGCTACACATAATTAATAATAAAACATAATGTGTTCAGCATTACAAGTAAATCGTGGCATATTGTGGCTAATTCATTATCTCTTCAAATAAAATTCTGCATGTCACTGCAACTTCCCAAATACAAAATTAAGAGTACTAATACTATGTTGCATATGACATACACAGCACTTGACTCGTTATAGTTAACTACTTCCCTATTTCAAAGTATTTTTTATTACATTATACACAGAATCACAGATGTGGTTTCAGTTATGCTATGGTATGGCGGTATATTAAAAATTCATATTGTATGGGTAACTGGTATATCAGATGAACGGGTATACCACCCAGAGCTATTCTGAAGATTGCAAAATGTATGTTTGCAAGGCAATATCACAAGACTGTCAATACAAAAATATATTATGAACAGTAAACACACCAACCGGTGGAATAATATATAACTGGAATAGGATCCACCCCTGTTTCTGCAGCCAAACGACTTCTCAGCTTCTCCAATATGGCAGTTAAATCATTGCACTTGTAGTCATATAACAGCAGGTCTAGAATTTACTGTGTGATAGACTGCAAGCCCCCTCCCAGGGCACTCCTGCAAATTCCAGGTTTGCCTTGGCCACGCACTTGCCTTAGTTACATGTATTGTCTCAGAACACAGCAAGCCTAAATACACTGTAGTTACACCTACAGATTCTGAACTTGTGTTTAATAGTTTTGTTATATTGCATGTACTATATTATGTGCACTGAATAAAAGTTTAGGAAATTTTCAAATAGATACCAGAAAATCTTAAGTTATACAATAATGTATTTACAAGCAATAATGTAGGCAGGCTGCTGTTGGGTGTTGCCGGGAGCCAGATCCCCGCTTTCATTTGTACTGTTGACTGTTAGATTTAGCTACAAATCTTCTGAAAAATGTAGCTTTTTAAGCTTTGACCCGGCAAGGGCTCCATTAGGTGTGTGGGTTATTAGATTATCTTCAAATACAGGGTGTGCATCTTATGTTCCATCATATCTGGGGTCTGTGTGTTTCTGCTCTGCATGTGCCCTTGAATTGCACGCCTCCTGTGTGCCTCGTTAGTTTGTGTATCAGGTGAGGTATAACAATGTGCAGAAAGCCAATAGCTGTTTCAGGACATATTCACTGTGTAATTTCCAAAAATATGTCATACTTCCCGTGTGATGAACTGTAGTGGGTGTCCCACATGGAAGAAGTTAGGTTCTGCGTGGTAATGTTCGTTAGGTGTGTGTGCAGTTTCTCTGTCCTCATCTGTATCAGTGTTTACAGAGTGTGTCTGTGTGTCGTGGCAGTCTCTCGGAGCCCGCTGAATGATTACCAACGTTCCGAAGGCCGTGAACTTGTGTCCAAAGAACGGGATGCAGACCGGACCATGCTGCTGTCTGGACTATCCCTGGAGGAGTGTGCCAAGCGCTGTTCTCAGTCCGCAGATTGCAGGTGTCTGCTCACATAAACACACAGGCAACCATGCCTACACATGCACAGTGATGCCTGTACTCTGTGCAGGGCATGCACTCGCACAATAACAACACTGTTGCACAAATCCATTAGTTACTTTTATAATAGATTAGGGCTGGGTAATATATCAATAAAATATAACATTGTGATTATGGACATTCATATCATATAGTCATCAAATTCAATATCTTGAGTATTATGATATGGCCTAAATACTTGGTTGCTTGAATAATTGGCAGTTATAAGGTATGAGTCTGTTGTTGGCATAACCTATAATTATGCCTGCCACACAATTTTAATTTGCCCATCATAATCAGAAAACCACCTGTTTCACTGTCTTCTATGTATCTATTTTAGAATATCATGATAAATATTGATGCTGTGAAAATCTCGTAAAATATCGTAATTTTCATTTTTAGGGTATATTATCCATATATATATATGTATGTATGTGACGTAGAGATCATTGTAGCACATAACGTCGGTAATAGCAGTTACCCAGACTTGCATCATGTAATATCTTCCATTTTTTAGAGCATTTAATTATGAAACCCGTCCGTCCTATATGTGCAAACATCTCCCCTGTGTGAGGGACGAAAACACAGCTGAAGTCAAGAGGAACGTCAACTGCGATCTGTATGAGAAAAAAGGTAAATGCATAGAATGCTGTGAAGACAAGAGGCTGTGTGACAGTGATCCGATGTGAGATTCCTTCAAAAGGGGCCGCAATGGTGGACATAGAAGGTCAATCTTCAGACAGACTAAATTCCATATATTGGACAAGGACAGATCAGTATTTTATCATCATTGTGTACCATGTCTATTACCTGTTAATTGCTCTAGAAATCTGATGTCTCATAAGCATACAGACCAGGTATTTACAAGTCAGTCAGCAATTTGAAGAGCCTTTAAAACTTCAGGAAATATTACATTAGTCTTTAGCTACCTGCATGACATTGCAGAGGTGGATGTTTTTCCTGACCTGACTGAATGGAGAATATTGTTTTGACACACAGACTATGTGCGAAAGTGCATTGTGGGTGATGGGAAGACTTACCGGGGAAAAGTGTCTAAGACAGAGAGCGGACATGAATGCCAGCAGTGGTGGTCGAAATTCCCACATGACCATAGGTGAGAGACTGCACTGTAAACCATGAGAGGAGATGTGTGAGTAAAGCTGCGATGTAAACATGAATGCATGTGTAAGAGAACCATGAGTAAATGTGGGACGTAAGCATCAACACAGACAGCAGGAGCAGAAGAGAGAGGTGAACAAGAGAAAGTAAAGAATTATGAATGTTTTTTATGTGGTGAAAGTCTTTGTAGGCCACTATGAAAATGTTCTCTCAAAAGGTTTGAGAGAGTGGCGACCCTAGGGAAGAAGCCATCACCAAGAGATGTGTTTTAGCTATTGGCACCAAAATTTCAATTGCTCATACAGATAAGTGTCCTGAAAAGCCAACGGTATGTTGAGACTTTGTTAGTCAGGTATTGCACCCAGCTCTTAGACCTCAGTTCATCTTCTCGGTTTCATTTTACTCTTCCATCTCTCCTCTGCACCAGGTGGACTCCTTCACCCACAAATGGTCTCGAGCTTAACTACTGCCGGAACCCAGACGGAGACCGAATTGGGCCTTGGTGCTACACCACAGATCCAGAGAGGCGATTTGAGACTTGCAGCATCCCCCGCTGCGAGGATGGTAGACCTTCTTCACGAATGGGGGGGGGGGCTCTCTGACTGCTGGATTGGCGAATAGAGGAAATTAGACATAGGCCTTCTGAATTATGGTCTTTGACCTTAATTTTGAATGGTGTCTCACAAAAAGTTTACAAAAGGATGTTCAACTGAAAGTTCAGGTCCTGTAAGTTTAGAAACAAAAGGAAAAATCTTATTCTAGATTGCTTAGTAGGTATTTTAGTATCCAGTATGGCAGTGAGAAGGCTGCTTATAATCAGGAAGCTTTACAGGAAGTCTGATCTTTAAAAGATGTTTTATCAGCTGGGGGGAAAAATGCAAAATGCTTTAAATGTCCCATGAGAGTGTGCTGATGTCTGGCTCACAGTATATATAGGGCCTCTGTAGGTTTCCGTCTGTTCTTTGTATGTTTGGTGTGTATGAAGTTTCTTTAGCTACGCATTACCTATATGGCAAGGATAGGAAAGTTATAGTTGGCTGTGTTTGCACCAGAGGTGTGTATTACTTGCAATGGAGAGGACTACAGGGGCCAGATGGACCACACAAAGTCTGGCCTTGAATGCCAGCGTTGGGACCAACAGCACCCCCACCAGCACATCTACCAGCCTGAGAAGTATGTGCTGTCAGCTCTGCCTTTCACAGGGACTGTGCCAAAAGTCCGTCTCAACTTTATTTCCCCGATACATATGAATGCCGTTTTTTTTATTCTCTCATTGCCTTTTTTATACTTTTACACCTTTTATGCACTTATCTCTGCTATGCAGGGTATTCCCTGTTATATACGGCCCTACCTTTCCCTTGCATGAGAGCTGTTGCTGAAACTTCACTGTACTGTGTTCTACAATGACAATGAAGTCTGTTATCCTTACTGTACCAACTTGTCCTAACAGCACTAACAACCTGCCTTTACAACACCAACACATTCTTTACTATACCACCAACAAAATACTACATGTAATAAAAAAAAAGTTAAAACATAAAAATTTGACAGGTTTACGGACAGATAGTCACAATGTAAAGAATACAACATCTAACAAAGTTGGTTTTGAATTTGTAGAAAGCATCATTTGGAAGTTGATCATTGTAAAATTGAAATGTTTTTCAGTCATGTTCAGGACATGTTCTGAGAACTGTGTCGTTAGGTGATTTCATCGTTGTGCAGACAGAGTGTAGTAGCACAAACCTAGGTGGTATAGGCTACTACACACTGGGTTTTATGGTATAGCTTAAATAGCTGTAAAAAGAACACCATAGTAAATATATAAACCAGTAACATAGTTATTTATCAAATATTATGTACTGTACCTAATTGTATGCTATACTTGTAAATGACTGGCAGTGCAGTCCCCAGCTTGACCACAAACACATACTGTAAGTAGTGCTACATTATGATGGTTACAGCGTCACTAGGTGAAAGGAATTATTCAGCTCCGTTTTAATCTCATGGGACCACCATATGTGTCAGGGTTATTCAAATCTCTGTCCTCGAGGTCCGAGCAATCCTGGTTTTCCAGCCTTCCTTTGCCTGTCAGTCAGGTGTAAAGCCGCTGACCAATCAGAATCAGTCATTATTAAACTAACTACCTGGGAGAACTGAAAACAAGGCCTGGATTTGAAATCGAGGTCCAGATTTGAAGAACCCTGATATATGTAGTCCTCCATTAACCAAAATATTGTTATGCGGCACATGACTGTATTTGGCTTATTTAGCTGTATTTAGGTTATGAAGCACTACCCCATTCAGAAGGTTTGATGCCTGTGCATTAACCATTTGGCTTGTGCTGGTTGTGTTGGTTATGCATGTGGTGTTCAAGGGCACTCCATCCCACATGCAGGTATCCTGATAAGAGTTTGGATGACAATTACTGTCGCAATCCAGACGCCTCCCCAGTTCCCTGGTGCTACACCACAAACCCAGAGGTGGAGCGAGAAGCCTGCCAGATCAGCAAGTGCCGTGAGTGTCTCCTCATCAGGCCTTCAGCAAGGGGCAGAGGGATGTCTGGGTGAATGTCACAGCTGGTCTGGAAGGGAGGGAGAGACTCTAAAGGCAGAAAACATGACCGATCCTATTAT
Organism: Stomatorhinus ivindoensis; assembly: GCA_019775895.2. NCBI lineage: Eukaryota > Metazoa > Chordata > Actinopteri > Osteoglossiformes > Mormyridae > Stomatorhinus > Stomatorhinus ivindoensis. Next base: position 14,042,666 of record JABFEB020000104.1, read on the forward strand.
TATCCCCCAAAGTAGGGCATATAACAAACAACACCAGGTCCGTAAAAACGTCACACACTACTAACAATCTTCAAGTGCAATTAAATGTGCTAAGCCACCAACCTACAATACACACACACACAGGTGCGGTCATGCCACATCTCCTGGGGCAAACCATGGCGAAGTCACCAATGAAATCCCCAAACTGCCTCCACCCAGCACATGGTATGCTTACCTACCAAAAAGAAAGAAAAGAAAAATACCTAACTCCCTGACTACACCAAAAACAGGTGCCAATAACGTAGACTGACAAAAGGCACTGACCATCTTCCAACAGTAATGGACAAATATACAAACAACACTTACGAGCGTACTTGATCGCTCTTGTGTTCTCATGTAGCCATTTTACGTCGTCTTTCATTGCCGATACTCCAGAATACACAGGACAGTAAAAATCCCCTGATTTCATTTTTGCTCCACTCCACATATAAAGGATACATCAGTTGCATCCTTACCAAACGAGACCAGTCCCATAATTCATTGCACCCCAGGTTTGTTCCTGGGGGGCATGTTAGCAAAACAGCTCTTGCCAAGACCACAAGTGCGATCTTCGCATTCTTGGTATTGAGGTGTTCTGCGAGACCTCCTTGCGTTCCATGATATTCTTAAGTTCAAAGCCTTTGAGACATCTGAGGGCATGGAGTCTGAGAGGGCTGGACTGGTCATGCCCATCACTGGGGCTGAGGTGGCCAAGGTGGTTGAAGAGCTCCGCGGTGGCCAGGCCCCGGGGGGGACGTGATTCGCCCGGAGTACCTAAAGGCTCTGGATTTTGTGCGGCTGACATGACTTCTCAACAGTGCATGGAGGTCAGGGACAGTGCCGCTGGATTGGCAGACTGGGGTGGTGGTTCCCATATTGAAGAAAGGGGACCGGAGGGTGTCTTCCAACTAGAGGGGGTCACACTTCTCAACCTTCCTGGGAAAGTCTATTCCAGGGTACTAGAGAGGAAGGTGAGATCGATAGTCGAATCTCGGATTCAGGAGGAACGATGTGGTTTTCAACTTTTGGCTGTAGAAAGGGTGGTCTGGGTATCTCCTGAAGTTGCTACCCACGCGACAAGCCGAAGTTAATGGATGGATGGATGGATGTTCAAAGCTGTTTAGTGTGGCTTGACCCAGTAGTCAGGAATTGTTGTCAAAATCTTGTTTTTTTATTTTTCACTCTCTTTATCTTCCATGTTCCTCTGCTTTCATCTTTATCTGCCGCCCTGCCTCGTACTGATCCCTTCAACTGCGCCCACTCTAATGGCTCTTTAAAGAGAAGGTCCCCCAGAAACGGTCCCGCTCTAATCACACCACCAACTGCTTCCGTGGCCGTGGGGAGGACTACCGTGGGAAAGTCAACGAGACGACGTCTGGTATCCGCTGCCAGCGCTGGGACTCGCAGTCCCCACACCAGCACCCCTTTTACCCGCAGACCTACGAGTGCCAGTGAGCCAGACCCTCCTATGCTCTGCTTGTTTTTTATTACGTTTATATCAACTACAGCTTTTATACTTTAGTGGAGCAAATCTGGTTTTGTACATAGATAAAGCAAATGAATTGGTAGGAGGAATGCATGAATAAATGCACAAACTCTTGGCTTCTTATCGTACCGCACCATGGATACATTGATACCAGACCGAGTACGAGCACTGATGCTCACTTTCTGGTACTCGCAGATACCAATACCAGTCAGGCCTGTGCAATGTCTAAAAATGAATAAGCAATATTTAAACTTAAATATTGGGATAAATTATAATATTGAACACACCCCCCACAGCAGCACCAAGTGGGGTAGTTAATGTTTTAGCCGAAAAAAAAAACTACGTACAGACAATTCGCTTTAGCCCTATAGCAACGGTTCACAAACTTTTTATACCGCATCCCACCTGACTATTACAAAGTACTACACTTTCTGTGTACTACCATTTCGACATTGTGTCTGATTGAGACTGGGCTACTGAGTTTATTTTCACTGCATGAGGTTTATTGTTTGACGTTGTCTTAATCCATGCTAGTGTTTGCTGCACTTTTGGTTTTTGCAGAGCGCTGTCACTGGTGCAATTTCGGCAAGCTGTTGCTTATGTTTAGTTTTTAGATGTGTGATTAGATTACTTATGTTGTATGAACCTTTCGTACCTCCAATTGATAGTTTAGAAGAGCAGTTTGCAGTCCTCTATGCTTTGGATTTCATTGTTAAATCTGAAGTATTTCCAAACTGCTGACATTTTGTCCCATTTATTTTGCTCATTAATGATATCGCTGGCACATCATTATGTGCTATCCGTTATAGGCATCGTCTCATTGTAGCATGAGTACATGAAGACGGTGACCGACCGGATACCGTCACTAGTATCAGTTTTGGTGCATAACTAAAAAGCATGGATGTGTAATTTGTGGGGAGAGCTTAGGAGAAAGGCCTTATTTTCAGGATCTAATCAGTATTCAGATTTCAGTCTCTGATTACTGTGGCATTTCGCTGGGCTCTTTCTATGGAAATTACCCTTCCTTTATAGACAGATAGGGGCTGGCTGGACACTGACCTGGACATCTGTTTGTTTAGCACTTTCTATCCAACCAGCAGCTGGTCATCACTCTGAGCTGATCGGTCAAGGCGATCTTTGAGTGAGAGACCCCACCTCCAACAGGTGATGGATAAAACTATAGATATGTCGCAGGTAGTTTAGTGGTTAGGGGGTGAAAATTGCGACCAGCTGGAGACTTGGCCCTGTCAGACAAAAGGGTTTAATTTATTTCAGAAAAATACCCTACTGTTCAGATGTATAAAGTGTAAAAACTGCCATCTGAGTTGCATGTTGCAAAATCATTTACCAGGCAACAACTTCCCCACAAAAGGCCCAGTCTGAGACAGCTGGTCATATTAGTCATACGCTCCGTGTCAGACTAAGCAGGATGTTTTTTGAGATGGTGCGTAGGAAAAACCGCAGGCAAACCAGTGTCTTGCTTTTAAAGTTTGTAGAATATACGAGAACCCCACCTGAATTTTCTGTATTAATGTTCTCCGACAACAGAGGAATATTTTTGTCATTATGGCAATGGTCAGCATGGTATATACCTACAAATACACTTGTTTATGAAGGATAAAAAGGCACATGATTACACAGGAAACTAAACATGACCTTTCCCATCTTTGTGGGCCCTGTATCCTTACAGATATACGTGCTTTGTTACAGCACAACTTTTCATAAACTTATGAATAAAGGACCTACTCAGTGTCTGAAAGTTGCTGAACTGCGTTTAGTGTGGAAAAAGTGAAATTCCAGAATATAGTCATTTTAATTCTGAGAAATTGGGTGGAATTTATCACCCTGAGCCATGAGTGACATTACTAGATGAATTCCCTGTGCGTTTCATATCTTGCATTGCCCTCTTGCTCCCTCCAGGGGCCTGGAGGAGAATTACTGCCGGAACCCAGATGGCTCTGAGGCTCCCTGGTGCTTCACGTCCTTGCCGGAGATGAGAACGGCGCTCTGCCTGCAGATCAAACGCTGCGCAGATGACATTGAAGCTGAAGGTGAGCTGGCAGTTTGTCATAAAATAGCACAGAGTTTTTAAAGATTCTTTTTATGTTTTTATTCCTGATGTGCTGTAATTTCTTTGATAGTGCTGTTTCTTTAACAAGTCAATTTAATTCCCATTGGAGGAAACACACATGTACTGTATCCACTGTAATAAAAGTGAAATGGGGGTGCTCTCATTTCCAAAATTCCGTGTAAATTCAATAATAACCTGATTTGTAATTTTGACACAGCTGGGAAAGGTGAAATCTGTGGTCAGTTTATCTTCTTTGTATAACCTATTCAGTCAAGAACCTGATCAAAAATCAATGTACACAGGCATGACCAGGGAAGCATTTAAGGGGTTCAGGCATACATGTCTGTGTATGTCCCGCTTTGGACCAGTGTGATTCTTTGCATGTTGTAAAAATGTGATGTGGACTCAAAATTTCAGTCCTGTGAAAATGTCCATGCTTGAAACTTTTCAGAGCCATAACCCTGTTATGTAAAATGGATGGATGGATGCATAGATGTTAATAGCGAGTTTAGTATTTTCATGTAAATAACTTGTGTAAATGGGTTACTACAGGATATGTGAAGAGTAAAAGCAGTAGAAATATAGTACGACTATAGGTAATTTGCTAATTTAGGGCCAAAATCTTGGTCTTATGAACGTGATCTGTGCTGGTCTGCTGCTCATCTCTCTCTTGTAACTACAGATTGCTACCATGAAAGTGGTAAAAACTACAGAGGGGTGGTTCACCAAACCCGTAAGGGAATCATCTGCCAGAAGTGGGGTGTCAGCACGCCGCACAAAGCTAAGTAAGCTCTGTCTGCACAGGGATACCTGTGTCTCACTCTGCAGGAAAGCTGGGACGAGATCAAGCAGAATCTGTCAGTTAACAAGCAAAGAGCTGTGCCCTTGTCTCCAGCTTGGTCTGAAGGGGTGGAGCCTTCATGCCTGCTGCCATCTGGCGTTCTCCGTGCTTAGGAAGCTCAGGCTAGAGTAATACACTAGTCATTTGAACGTGACTGGACTGTGTTGTCACACAAAGCACATTTCTTGACGTGTATCCAGCAGGTCGTTACACTAAATATCAGCAGAGGTCCTGCTCTTCTGTTTGTGGAAAGTATGTGGATGACTTCAGTGAACATTCAGCCATGTAAATGGGTAAATGCTACACAAATGCTTCTCGATTGGGTTGTCTCCCTAGCAAATTAGAAAAAGTGACGTATTGGCCTGACATCAGAGCTGTCTTGCCTTGCCAAGACCTTGTTAATAATTGGTTGGGCCTGCTAATGTGTTCCCAGGATAAACCCTATGACTTACCCCGATGCAAACCTGACTGACAACTACTGTCGCAACCCAGATGGGGACCAGCACGGTCCTTGGTGCTACACCACGGACCCGAAGACAGAATTTGATTACTGCGCCATCAAACAGTGTGGTGGGGGCCAGTTATTTCATTCCTCCATAGCTCTTTCTCCCCCTAATAGCCCCTTTACCCCCCCATCTCTCTATCTCACATACCATAGCAATGTTGGAGTCCAACCTTTCATGACTCCGACTCGCAGTCGACCTTCTCCTTTGTTTTCCAGCACAATTGCTTCTATCTCCTTCTAGCCCCTTATCTTTTGTTCGCAAAACCTTGCATTCCGACAACTTTGGACCCGCTGTTCAGTGATAGATGTGTCCTGTGTTTCACAGCTGGAGAGAAGGTTCACATTACCAGGCCAGCAGGTTAGTTAATTAATATAGACTTCTCTCTGGACAATGTAACCCTGCTCTTTCATCCTCGTTTCCACATAAACATAATCAATCACCATGAAGTCAATTATGCTGCATGTTCTTATTGCATCACATGAATGGATATTTTAATGCTAGAATATTAATAAGCATCATTCTCAGAGATAATGGTGTTTAAAATCTAAATATGAATGCTCTGGAGTTTAAACGTGGCTATTTGATCCCTGTGTATGTGTACAGAGAATGTGGAGTTCAGCGAGTGTGGGAAGAGGGATGACCGCATGCTCTCCAAGCTTCGCATAGTTGGAGGCAGCCCAGGCAACTCGCCGTGGACCGTCAGTCTCCGAGACAGGCCAGTCACCAGGGGGCGCCATAACTGCTCGCTGGGTCGCCATCTCAACGACGGGCAAACCCAGTCCTCCAGGACTGTAGAGCACTGTTGCTATCCTTGGGGTCCCAAAGATCTCAATTCTAAGAACTGTGGTCCTTTCGAACAGGACTTTTTGTAACCTCCATGCTAATATGACATCGCGGTGACTTGTTCATGTAACTCCACACCAACTATTTTCCTTCCTCTGTCATGCAGGAAGGGAAGCCATTTCTGTGGAGGATCTCTGGTTAATTCCAAATGGGTGATCAGCACCAAGCAGTGCTTTTCCTCCTGGTAATGAGTTTGTTATGAGGAGGGCAGAGTAAATGAAATATTAACATAAAATGTAAAAATTAGGGATGTCTATCAGTTTTAAAACAACTGATAAAAAACTAAATGACAACAGTACAGGAAAGTGCCTCTTGTAATCATTTATATGGTTTGTATGGTTGCTCCATAATGCACTGCCTGTTAATGTTGTTGTTAATTAATTGCCTTAATTAATTTTAACTCGCTAATTATTTAAAATTAATCACAACGATTAATGCATTCATTTTGAAAGCCCTAGTAAAACTTAAACATAGTGTGCTGCCGCAGTGCCGTGGACTAGTGTTAAAGCATCAGCATGTGAAGAATGAAGTGACAGCAGTCAGTGTTTGCGTGTGATGCTGTCCAGCTACGTCGATCTGACGGGTTACACTGCCATGATGGGGACCCTCTTTCGAGATCCCAAAGAGACCGACCCAGACCGGCAGAACATCCCACTTATCAAGATAGTGTGCGGCCCATCTGAGTCGCACCTGGTCATGCTGCAGCTAGAGATGTAAGTGATGGCCTGGGGGGGCTCTAGGCCCGAGCCTTGTCACTGCCCGGCTCCCTGCTGATGTCCTATCTCTACACATCCTATCTCTACACATCCTATCTCTACACATCCCCTCTGAATGTCATTCTATCCTATCTGCCATATTCCCTACCCGACTCTCCCAGCCCAGCCCAGTTCAACGAGCGCGTTTCCCAGATTTGCCTGCCCCCAGAGCGCTACATCGTGTCGGAGGGCTCCACCTGTGAAATTGCAGGTTGGGGTGAGACGCAAGGTCAGTACACCACTTACGCATACTGACTGAAGGTCAGTACACCACTTACGCATACTGACTGAAGGTCAGTATCACCACTTACGCATACTGACTGAAGGTCAGTACACCGCTTACGCATACTGACTGAAGGTCAGTACACCGCTTACGCATACTGACTGAAGGTCAGTACACCGCTTACGCATACTG
>JABFEB020000104.1:14088395-14107376 GCA_019775895.2 Stomatorhinus ivindoensis
TGAGCGGTCCCCATAAGGATATGTTTACCCTACATGTGCGTGTGTGTGTGTGTGTGTGTGTGTGTGTGTGTGTGTGTCTGTGTGTGTTAGTGCAGTGATACCTTGAGCTCAGCTCCAGCAGCACCCACTTCCCGGTTCTGTTCCAGCACCTCGCTCTCCAGTTCATCCTGCTCTTCGGCCGGGTCAAAGCTGTACATGGGCATCAGCTGCAGCCTCAGCTTCTCTAACCTGGGGGTCGAAGCAGCTGTCAGTCAGTGAGACGAAACTCCAGGATTCCAAGGGCTGGAACTGTGTGTGACAGAGCGGTCTGCAAAACACGGCTGTCCTCCAAATCACCACATGCACCTGAAAATCTATGCATTTAGCTAAAGACCTGATGTGTCTCCTTACCTGTTACGTTTCCTGATGTATAGAATCTAAAATTGAGATGGGAGAGATTACAGTTAAAACTTTATGTAGATCACATAAAATATGTTTTAAAATGAAATACCCCTCAACTTCAGATGACCAAGGGGCTTACTAGAAGGGTATGTTTGAGAGACACGTAGTCATTTACTTGTGTATCTAAAAAATTGACCACACAGAATAAGACTTTATTCATCAATGGCCAGAGCTCATCATTGTGTATTTTCAATAAATAGCTAGACATCCAGTCTTTTTCATTATGCACAAAAAATATTTTTTGTTGCTACAGTCTAAGACTTTGACTTACAGCCACAGAAAAAAATTAAGAGACCACTCTATATTTTAAATAAATCTGCATTTTTAAATCCTGGTTTAATCCTGGTTCAGTTGGCATAAGGCTACACTGAGCATTAGGTTGCGTCCAGGTTCAAAATTTCTAAGACAGCAATGCACAAGAATAAGGTGAAACGACCAGAAACCAGCCAGGTAAATGTAAGAAGTGCCAAATGCCAAAGATAACCATTTATTTATATGTTTCAGGATGACATCAAGTAACTTCCAAAGGATAGGAAAACATTAAGTGCAGGTATGAATTGCATAAGAATATAAGAAAAGTACAGAACATGAGAAATTTACAAACTAGTGGCCATTCGATCCATCAAGCTCATTTGGGGAGAACTCAATAAATAGTTCAGAGTTGTTAAAATTTTATCTAGCTCTGATTTACAGGAACCCAGGGTTTTAGCTTGCGCTACACTAACAGGAAGACTATTCCATACTCTAACTACACGCTGTGTAAAGTGCTTTTTCAAATCCGGTTTAAAATGTTCTCCCACTAATTTCCTCCTACGACCACGAGTTCTTGTATTAGAAATAATATTGAAGTAACCATTTGGCTGAACAGCATCCAGACCCGTTAGAATCTTATATACCTGGATCATGTCCCCCTTAGTATCCTTTGCTCAAGGCCGAACAGATTCAGCTCAGCTAATCTCTCCTCATAAGACATTCCTCTAAGACCAGCAATCATTCTTTATAGCTCTTGCAGCAATGTCATTTTTAAGGTAAGGTAACCAAAGCTGCACACAGTATTCTAGGTGGGGTTGAAATCTCCACCTCTCACTGTCAAGTGGTTCTAAAACCTCACATTTTCCAATCCTATCCAGGTTATTAGCGAAAACAAGATCCATTTTAACAGACTGAGTAAAAAAAATTATCCTGTACCATTTCCACCATCTCAATTTCATTTACAATAGAACCAGAGGTTATGTTCTACTGTATCCCAGGTAAATTAAAATCACTTAAGACTTCCACATAATTTTTATTACTCATAATCATGATATTGTTGTGCAACATTCTGCTTTCCTCGGCAGCTACATTAGGTGTTCTATAACAAACGCTTACAATTAGGTCATTTGAGTTTTTAGCATTTAGTTTTACCCATATGTTTTGAGTACTTTTATTTTTATCTGTTTTATTTTACATATACCGCAACACCAACTCTTTACTTGCCTATCTGGTCCTTACAGAACAGCATGTAACCATCCATATTATATTATATATTCTCCATCATCATCACACAACCATGTTTCTGTTTTTCCTATAATGTCATGATGAAATAAAAGCCTGTAAATCAAATGCTCCTAGCATTTAGATACAGACAGCAATGGGCAGGACTGTTATAGTGCCCACTTTCATTATCATTTGAGGCGTTCCGTCTCCTCCACCTATATTCTTAACTAACCTCGCTGCCCCTCCAGTCCCTAGTTTAAACATTCCTCAACTACTCTACACATACGCTCATATACACTCATTCCCCTCTGGTTCAGATGCAACCCATCCGGCTTGAACAGGTCCCACCTGTTCCAGAAGGTCCTCCAGTGCCCATAAACCTAAACCCCTCTTTCCTACACCATCCTTTCAGCCACGCGTTTAATCTCCTTATCTCAGCTAACTTAGCCTGACTTGCACGTGGCACGGGAAGTATTCCAGAGAATACCACCATGGACGTTCTGCTTCTAAGCTTATCCACGACTTCTATAAATTTATCTTGCAGAACAGCCCTCCTACCCTTGCCTACTGTATGTCTTTGGTGCCAACATGGACCATGACCACTGGATCCAACCCGGCCAAAAGCCTGTGCGCAAGATCCAGAAGGCAAGACACTGTAAGGGACCCTCTCTCACAGCACTGCTAGGGCAGTTTGAGTCAGGCTCCTAGAAGCAGGACTGAAGTCCCATAAAGCAAGGAAGAAGCCCTTCATTAATGATAAACAGGGAAGTACCAGGCTGCAGTTTGCAAGTAATATATAAATATATCCAGACACACACAAACACAAACACTATTCAGAGACACACACCCATAAATTGAGAAACAAGTGAAACAAAAAATTGTGCTGCGGTCTCTTAATTTCCGGCTGCATGTCCATATTCCATCTCTGGGTGTTCTCCATATGAATGTGGAGTGTTAACATGTTACTATGTATTTATTGTTTATGGTTATGAACTGGGGGTGACATGGTGATGCAGTGGTTAGCACTGTTGCCTCACACAACTGGAGTTATCAAATTGTTTGCAGGTGTCCATGTGTGAGTGAATGGTATGTGAGGGTGGCTTGTAATGGCGACCCATCCTGGGTTGTTCCCTGCCTTGAGCCCATGGCCTCTTGGAAGGCTCCAGACACCCTGAAACCCTTGAACAGGACAAGTTGTTACAGAAAATGGATGGATGGATGGATGGATGGATGGGTTATGCATTGCTGCTCATTGAGATGAAGAGTCCTTAGCCAACTGAATGGTGCAGATCAGCTAGACTGAAAGACAGGCATATCAGAATGCGTTATCCAGTAGAAAGTCCCAAAATGCACTGATGTGGGCCTTCACTCACCATGACGACAGCCAGGCCTATGACAGTGATGATACCAAAGGGTACCAGCACCATTGCCGCACCATACCCACCAGCCACTGGCTCGGACGGCTTGGTGGAGTTGAAGCCAGTATCGTTTGCAGTCACTGTCATGGTCATGGGGGTCGTTCTGGAGGTGATGTTGTGGTGCCTGTCCCCATACACTGTGGTGCCCCGTAAGGGGACAGTGGTGGGGATAATGTTGGGTAACTGGGACTTTGTGGTGGTCACTGGCATCGTTTCTTCACCAGGGGAATTATAGGCTCCTTTGGAAAGAGTCACTTGGCCCACAGACCCAGGCTCTGCTGAATCATGAGGAGCTCAGCCTTCCCGTCTCAAGCACCGAGAGCTCTCTCTGAAAGAAAAGGCCACCTCATAGATATATTTCTCACACTGCAAGCCATATCAAAAATGTTTCAATCATTGTGTCCCTACTATAGAAATGTCCTCAATTTAGTAACACACAGGTTCCAGAATGGAATTTTAGAGTGCTCTCCTTAATAATGCAGGAAGGACAAATACCCAGCAGGTGTGCTGCGACCTCATAATTAATACATGATGGATGCGTTTCTGTTGCCAACCACAGGTAAAGAGACCGGTGTATCATTACAGCACACAAAACTTGCATCAAGTCAAAACAATCAGGCAGTCATAGTACAGGAATGCCGTTGTTACCTGTTTCACTTTTTAACTCCGTTTAAAAATTATAATAAATATTATAAATTATATTATAATAAATATTATAACATATTATAAATATTTTACAAAGAAACTGGATTTATGGATATCCAAAGAAAACCTGAGAATTTATATCATTATATCATTTACAAGTAATTAAACATCAACTTCATAGTTCACAAGAAAAATATTTTCTCCTTTAAACAAAACCTTTTACAGCTGCTAAATGATGCTAGTGTACATAATATCATAAATGAATGCCTCGCGTGTGTTGCTAAAAAAACTGAATTCTTTGATAAAGATCTTCTGTACATGCAAATCCGACAGTGAGTTCTTAGGGGCAGTTTCTATGTTTGATATCAGTATGAGTTTAAGAACATTTTGGGAATTTGCTTTTTAAAATAGAAGTAGTCTAACAATGGCACAACAACAGTTAGCCTTGGAGACACATGGGTTATGGGAAATAGACTTTGTACACAGGGTGTAATAGCAGAAAATAAACAAGGAGAGACACTCTTTAGAAAGGCTTAGGGCAAGAAGGAATGAAACCATGGTAACCAAAAAGGGGAAGTGACAGAGGGAACACCTGCACCCTTTAAATGTCTCTGAGGACCCCGTGGCATTAAATGCTGCAGATAAAGGGGAGGCCAATATCTCTGCTGGGGGAGGGGTCGGCCCACCGGGGTGAGAAGAGACAGAGGAGCTTACATGAGGGAATGGGCAACGGAAAGATGGTTACTATGAAACCGCAGGCTTCCTCTCCAAATCCCCTTGTCCACAAACCCTGACGGTTGATGGGGGAAGGGGGGGAGCAGAAGGAAGGAAGAAGACAGCAATGACTGTTTTTGAGATCTCTGCCCTCACACACATCATTTGTTTCTGCAGACTAGCATGTCTGTACGGCAAAGATAATGACGTAGGTAGTTTGTAAACATTGTAAAGGACCTCTGCTGTTGCCCCAAAGGAAAGACAGCAAATACATCATATTAGTGTCTGTTAAAAGAAGCAAAAACACTATTATGAGTCAAGTAAACTGTAGGGTTTGGGTTAGTTATGTGAGCATATCAGAAATGCAGTGTGAAAGGAATTATTAAGCTTCATATAATAAAATATACAGATTTTTGTGAGATCTATTTGGTTTTCAGACATACAGTATCAGCAACTGTGAACTCAGTCAGTTTTGGCTAAAAGGCTGATATATTCATTACTGGATAACAAATGTAACTTCTGCAGTGTGGTACGTACACTCTTACACCGGAGTGCAGCACATGTTGAGCAATGCTCATCCAAAAACCTGAACATAGGTGTGAGGGAGGGCCACACGTTCGCTGTGTTGACTGATCTTTTTGTCTTTTGTTTCTGTGTTTGTTTTGTCAACCTGGGGGGGCAGGGAAGGGGCAGCTATAGGAAAAGAGCATGCAGCTATTTTTTTCACACCAACCACAACCCACACCTGTCAATCCACAACCCCCCCCCCCCCAGCCGAATGTTCCCGTTACGCTCTCTTGAGCCTTTAACACGGCACTGTCTCTCTCTTACACGTTGACGTTTGCAGTGCCAGTGTGCAGGAGCAGACGCAGACAGGATGTGGGTGGCAGTCTTTCGTCACATCACCACGCAAGTACAGTACCAAGGAAAGCAGGCCCCAGTAAATGTCTAGAAAACTGGCCCTGCGGTATGAAAGCATTTCCACACACACACACACACAAACGTGTTTTGCCTGCTTAGGGCGCTATCACCGCCTTGTGCAGCCACCTGCACACTGCCTGACCACACGACGCACTCGCTCCGCTCTCACCTGCCGCCCAGCTCTGCCTGACCGGTCAGTCAGTGAGGCCGGTAGCTCCACACGACGCACTCGCTCTTTAAGTCAAAGCACCATATCTTTTTTTAAACTATATTAAAATGAGCATTTTTGATGAAATTATACAAAAAACAGCTTTGAGAGCTTTTTTCATTGAACAATGTGAATGGAGGTGATAAATGGAATGTCTCCTCTGTGAAGGTCTATTGTGAAAGATTTTTGCCATTTGCGAGACTAATCAACAAAGCGGCCTGTGAAAGAGACACTGGCTCATACTCTGCTGTAACACAGATGTCCACATTCAAGCCCAAGCAGCAGCTCAGCTTTTGTGTATGGGATGTTTAGAGAAGCACATAATATGGAATGAAATCATAATTATCTTTTTATTTATTATACACTGTTAATATAAATTGCAAGGGTGGAAAAAGTTTCTTGTGCCCTCTTAGCAAACCACAAAGACAAAAACATGCCACTGCACTCACTGCGCAGGAAGGGCCACCCACTTAATGAGAACCATGTGCAGTGCCACCACACAACCAATCAAAACGAAGGGCCCACTGTAGATTTCCAATAGACCAATCACTGGGCGTCAGACAAATCCACACAAAATTCCAATGACGAAATGATCACCGTCGACAAGGAGCACTACACTCATCCTCCTTGCTCTGTCTGCTCTGTTTCCCTGGATAACATTTACATCTATATGCAGCAAAGCAAATTTATCCCCATACAGAAGAGTTCATGAAAGTTCACTACCTGATCCCATGAATGGTGGAGGCACGCACTGACCCAGACTCTGTGCTGCGGCTGATGTCCAGAAGAGAAGAGAGATCGAAGAAGGCAGCCTGAAGCTATTACTCAGCAGTATGAAAGATATCTAGCACATCGGTTTTCTTCATCTGTTATCTTGTAATCTGTCTGTCATCCTGTCTTTTCCTGCTTCTTCAGTTCAGTTTTCCATCTCCTGTTCCCTGCCTGCCGGCTTCTTAGCTTAAAACCCTGGAGCCTCACAGACATGTAATACATTAAAGAAAAAACAGCAGGTTTGCTACTACTTCCGGAGACAAGGACCAGTGGTACCATGTTGGGCTCACATACTCTGCCTCTTTTTCTGTGATTATCTGTTGCTCTTCGTTGTTTTTCTCAAGTGTTTTTCAGAAAAATATCTGTTTCAGCTCCAAGGATGCTGCAATCGGAGCTCTGTGATCCAAGACAGAGAGCCCTCCCCCGCACGCTGCCATTGGAGCGCTCCAGTGGAATCTGAGTCCCTAGTTGGTTGCCTGGCATTGTCTGTCTGGGTTTGCATGGATAAAGGCTGGGTTTAATGCTTCAGCACACTAGATGCTGTCAGAACTGGCTCTTTTATTATATCCGGGTGGTTTCAACAGGGATGTTAACCCTTTGAATTCCGAATAGGCTTATTATAGGAATTCCATTCAACTAGTGCAAGAATGAAAAACTTGTGGAGAAGGATTTTTTTCGTGATATTGTGAAGCAGGCATAATCACTCTTGTCACTAATTATATACATTATATATACTCTTTCATGTTGTGCCATGTTGAAACATTTTTCCCATGCTTTCCTTCTTTACCTGAGGGGCAGTGCGTGGTTCACACAACAAATAAACAAACAAAGATATTCAGACAGCCTGATAATTTCCACTGAAACACGATTTCTGTCATATTTGATTGTTTTAGCTGAACCGTCCACTCTGACATTACTTTACTCTGAACAAAACACTTTTCCATTAACATTAAAGTAGTTATGCTTTTACATCAGCTCTCCTTTCTTATATATTTCATTAGAAAGATGACAGGTAAATAAATGACCACATCACATGGTTAAGAACCTTAATTAGGGTATTCATACTTTCTTGATTTATGTCCAGACCATGTGTCTAAATTACTCATAAAATGCACGTAGTTCTAAAAGCCTGTTTTTTATTTGTGACTTACATCAACTACCTGAGTTTAAATGATTGCTGTCTACAGTCCTATTAAGACTGTGCTATTTTCTCTGTTTCAGATATAATAGTATTTACGTCGATGGTAAGATGATGCATACAAACCAGCACATATCAGACTGAAATATCATTTATCTCTCTACAGATCATCATACTTATTAACTGGATGTATTGACAGCTCTTTTGCTCTTATTGGCATGATATCCCCCAGGAAAAGCAACAATACTCCAAGGAATGGTGTTGGTAATATAAACAGCACAGTAATATTAAGTTGTACTGGAGTGCCATTAGCTATTTTTACTGAATGGGATAGAAATGCTTACCAAATAGGTTTTTAAATGCACAATTATGTCTCTGATCATCAGTAAAGGTCATTAAGGGGAACAACTAACCATGTGCTTAATTCATGTGCAGTGTGTTAATTACGTGTTTAAGTCTAGTTTAAGGAGTTTAAGGTGACTGCACTACTTGTATGTTCATGGTTGTGTATGTAGATGTTTTGAGGATATTGAGAGGTGAGAATCTACCAGTTTCTTTGCTACCTGTTTGTAATTCTCCAGATATTTAATTATGACAAATGATTGTCTTGGGTATTGGTATTTGATTAATTATAAAATGTGTATACAGTTTTCAAATTTGAACTACGTGGATTTTGGAAGATCACAACTACATGTCACATAAAGAATAATGTATGTGGAAACAGCATTTTTCCATTCATCTTTAAAAGGGTTTCATGCACGTACTTGCGCTGGGCGTCACCTAGCTGCCTTAGCACACACTGCCATCTGGAGGGTGTGATTAACATGCACGCTGAACATCAATCAAATTGGGTTCCGCTTTTTTGATCAGCCTATTCAATTTTAAAGATATTGTTTTTACGATTTTGTTCATTTTAAAGTATTGATACTGATTAGTTTCCAAGCTTCACAGAGAAGGAATGGTAATGTATGACAACATATAGTGGTTGTAACTTTCATGCCATAGATATTTTATTTTTTTGAATAATGAAATTTAATACATCCATTTGCTGAAAATACTTATCATAGTCAGGGTTACAGGGGGTTCAAAACCTACTCTGAAGGTAAGGCAGGGAACAACCTAGGATGGGGCACCAACCCATCGCAAGGCACACTGACATACTACTCACTTGCACATGGGACAGACTACAATATACTTTTAATGCATGGCAGAGACTCAAACCCTGGCCTCAGCAATGCAAGGCCACTGCGCTAAACACTGTGCCACCATACCACCACTGGAACTTTAATCATTGTTCTGTTTTGTCCTACTATTCTATCCTGAAATTGCCTGGCATCATATGCATGCTACTCACCTATAAAACATTAATCTGCAGAGATGAGTGACTTCAGGGCTACAGTGCAACGCAAATTGCACTGGGAGCTTCTTGCAATTTGTGCAGTGCAGGGCAAATTGGCACCAATTTTTCATGTTAATTTGTACTGAATAATGAAAAAATTGCCATTAAATATATATATATATATATATATATATGTATGTATGTATGTATGTATGTACTGCACTATACTCAAAAACATGATAAGCAGTACTTGACCTGACTTAAGAGGATTCAATACAAATTCAAATACAAAGTATGGTACACAGTTGGTCTCCCACCATGTGCACTGTCATCATCACGAAATATGTCTGTTAAACGATAGAATTCACCATCCCCCTAATTAATTCAAAAAAAAATTCAAAAAGTTCTATAAAAATGTTTTTCAGTAGCAGATGTATAATACTCTTTCAGTGTTCCACAATATCTACTATTGACTATTCCACTTTATTTATTATTTATTAATTGATAAATTGCTCACAAAGTAAAGAGGGGAAAATGTTTTGGAGTCACTGATATGACAGAGAACCACTTCTATATCTCTGACAATGATGCTACAACTTTGTGAACATGTATGTTCATTGGAAATTATGTTTCAGTTTATTCAACTTAAGTTTTGGGGACTGTCAAGGACAAGGGTATGCGATGCCTGATCCTGGAGTGACATCCAACCTCGTAAGTCACTTTTGGTCACTATCTGCTAGGGATCAGGTATTGTTATTGCTGTTGAATGTTTTGTTACCTTATATTTTTTAATGGTATGAGAGGGAAACTAGAAACTGTAAACTGGATGGAGTTAAATAGCAAAACGGTTGAAGAGGCATTGGAATTTTTAAAAAGAACATTGTTGCAAGTGCAAGAGGACTTCGTACCCGTTTCCAGCAAAACTAAATCTAGGAAACTGCACCTAAGGTGGTTTACTAAGGAAATCAGGAGGAAAGGGGCGTTTTAGAGTACATTAATGAAAACACAATTACATAAAATATTACCATCGGTGTATGGTGAACATAATAGTCATTACTCCTCCGAGACGCTATGCGGCAAACGCCTAAATCGTTTTAAGCTTTAACAAACAAGGGTGGTTTCTCTTTCCATGAGTAACAGCTGATCTCTGCTCCCGTCGATGAACTAAATAACCGATTGTGAATCTGTGATCCTTTACCGTATTCGGAACGAGAGCCATATTTAGTGTAGACATTAGGACTGGTCTGGGATCAGATTGTGGATGCTCAATGAGTCGCAGGTCTTCATATCGAGAACTAGAAATACAGACGAAATGTACGTATTGCAATGCGGTTCGTTTTGTACGTTATAATGTGTGAGTGAAGGTTGGTTACGACGATGTTTCTGTTAGCTGTTGCGGTGATTTGTCTAACTTTGCATTTCCGTTAATCAGAATATCTTTAGCCATAAGGTAACATAGTAGCATAATGCGGAAACTTAGGATCCGGATCGGAATTTGAAAACTCCGTCTAATGCTAGTGCCAGTTCCTCAGTCGTCACTTGGTTCTAGCTCAGAAACAAGTTGCTTATGGTTTGGTTAAAAAAAATAAAGATGTTATAATAATATATTTGCAGAAAGGTTGTGAGAATAATTACTTGGTTAACTATGAAAGTACGTATAAAAGTTCGGTTCTACTATAAAGTTCTACAAGTTATGCACGAGTACGACGAAATGTAATAGTAGCCTCCGTAAATGCCATACATAGTCCTATAGCATGTGTATAGAGCTGCTCGATTATGGCAAAAATCATAATCACGATTATTATGACCTATATTGAGATCCTGATTATTTACCACGATTATTTACCACAATTACGCTTGACAGGAGAGACGTTGTATTTAATGGGTCTTAATAATGAAACTTACACAATTACATTGCAATTGAACTGAAACCAAAATAAAACTTTAATAAGACAACATACGTTGAATTTGTACAAATATACTATTAACATGAATAAATAAATTATACTGAGATGAACTGTTCTCTGAGGTTCAAAAACACTTATCTAAAAATGCAGAACCCAGTTGCAAAGTGGGACATTTTGGTTGAAGTCCCTGAGTTTAGGTCATGGCTGTTTGGAAATTATGGTGTTGAATGCTGAGCTAAAGTTGCCAAACTGCATTCTCATGTAAGTGTTAGGGTGCATTGTGCAATGATGGTGGTGAAATGTAACTTTTCTACAACCCAGCTGGCAAAAAAAGTTCATTCACAGTGTTTTATATTATCAGCTGTAGCGTTTATTTGCGACTGCGTTTCTTTTTTCATCTTGCAAACTGCATTTTTACTATATTTAGTTACGACAAAACAACAGTGAAGAACTTGGAATAATGAGTCCGTTTTTTATAGTGAAGTATATATGTACGTATACTACTTGTATATAAAACATTGAGCTTTTACTTAGTCATGAGATCAGCAGACATGTTGTTTCTGAGCCTCAAAAGAAGCACAACGTAGGTTAAGTTTGCAGGCCACATTACACCAGATATTTTCTTATATTGATGTATTCAAGTATGGCTCTGATCACATACATGGAATAATATTTTTTGGGCTCTTCTGAGAGCTGAAAAGACTGGAAAATTGCACAAGAAGTGTTTAGTGTAGACAGATAATAATGCAGATTTACACCTTGTTTTATTCCATTAAATTCTGAGGACATTCGTTTCAAAGTTTAAACCGGTATTTCAGGGTAATTTCTGTGTATAATCTGTACTGTGCAAAAGTCTTAGGCAGTCAAAGAAAATGTTTAAAAATACATTTATCTCCATAGGAAGTGAATTTTTGCTAGGAAAAATAAGCAAAACACAAATTGACATAGGAACATGTGCAAATGGACAGTAACACGATGCACAGTAACAGTAAAACAACAAATAACAATAAAAATTCTTCTGTTCTCCAGAAAGTAACTGCTGTCTTGGCAGGCTAGAAGAAAAGTACTTTTCTCACCAAAGCTCACGCTTCTCACTGGCACCAGTTCCATTAATTATGTACTTAACGTAACTTGTGGAGGAATTGATTAGCCAAACATGGTATGCTAGTGATTGAGTCAGCAAATACAAGTATATTGCATTGTTTTGGCAAATATTGGGCTGACTTTAAGATAAGCTGCATCTTTATTCTGTAGACATGTAGTTCTGCTAAAGTGTTGCATCTGATACCACATCCCTAAACTTGGCAAAATTGACTAAGTTAAAATGGAAGCAATGTCATATTAATCAAAAATAGAAATAGTCTTGTATGTTTATAGGTTAATGAGGAGGCTGCATTCTACATGGTCTTTCTCTTAGGGATGAATGAATATGTTGCAAACCTTGCTAACGTTAGTGTCGCAGTTTCTTAACTGTCTCTGACCACAGTCTATATATTTCCTCATTTTTGAACATCACCTTTTTTCTTGTCACAAACGTTCTGTGTCCATTGCAAATTTGAATGTTGCTCTGCCTATGTCCCTGGGTAAGTCACAGTTTCTCTTTTACTTAAACTGTTCTTGCTTCTTGCTTTTTTGACCTGCATTACATTAATTTCATTTTAATCAGTTAAATTTATAGTGCACAAGCTGAAATACATTTGTTAAGACTAGTAGCTGTCTCAGTAGAGTGCTGTGTTTTAGCATGAAGCTTTTCTCACAAGAAATGAGCTGGTTATTCTTACATTTGTATGTTAGTGATATTTTTACCATGAGGGAGGGATTTCATTTGTAGTGTTGGGCTACTGAGGCTAGTGTAAAAACAAACAAAGCTTTAACATTACTAATGTTTCATAACGAAGACAAAACCCTCTCACCTTGAGAGGAGAACTTATGGTGTAAAATTGTTTATTATATTGCATGAATTGCCCAAATAGTCTTAAAAAACATTTTGTAGCAGACATCTGTTCTTTTAATGTTCTTATTATTGACTGTTTATCAGAGCCATATGAATTGTAAAAAATTTATTCATTTGAGATCAAACCATGCTTTTGTATTCATGGAAACCTAACATCAATATGCAGGACCGAAGGATTTACAGACATCATAGTTTTGTGCCATACATCAGATTTACTCATTTTTCTTTTCAAAATGTAAAACTCTATTTGCTTCACTACATACTAGATTTAGATTGTATCATATAATTTGATACATCACATGCTTGATCATTTATATATAACTACTGAAAGTGAGTTACGATGGGGTTACGAACCGATTAACCCATTGTAAGTGGAAAATACTGCGAAAGGAGGAGCATCTGTAACTTCCTGTCATCTGGTACCTAATTCCATATTGGCTTACACATTTAGCAATATTATATTACGCTACCCCCCCCCCGACCAAATTTAGTGTTGTTTTTTAAGAGCTTGTTTTTTATTAACATATTTTGATGTTTAGAAATGGATGGTGCCATGGGTGCGTTTGCCATTGGGCAACTGCCTGACTGTAATGATACTTATATAGTATAACACCTGATTATAGCCTGAAAGAAGAAGTAAGGATCAGTAGTTGTGGTCAAAAGATTGCTACAATATAGGTTGGTTCAAATAGTGCAACAGGAAAGACAGATGTACTCCGGACTATAGGGCGACATTTTGAATTGACTTATATTCTTCAGATGGTTAACAATTTTTATATAGGGTTATAGTCAAGTCGCTTTGTCATTTTGCATACATGAAACAAAATTGCTTTTCTGTGGAGCTGCACACAGCCAGAACAGGGAACAGCTAAAAAACAAATGAACAAAAAATACTGGCAAGGAGAATTATTATGTATTACGTATGAAATAAATAAAAAATAATAGAATACACATGAAAATAGAAGGAAAAACATTACACACCAATACACAACAATGACAACACTGACACAGCAAATACAGACAACAGTGCAAATAACAGAAAAAGTGTAGTACAAATATGCATTTTGTTTATGAGGTAAGTGGGAGTTAAGAAGGTCAATAGCTTGAGGCAAAATGTTGGTGCTGGTGGTGGTTGATCTAAACAATAGAAAGTATAATAATTCAGTCCACTTGGTTTACAATTCAAATGGAAGCTATAGAAAGAAGGCTAAAGTACAGGAAACAAAAAGTCTGTCTGCTATGTCATCTTTGGAGGCTGTATAAGGGGACAGACATCATCGTGCTCAGACGCATGCTGTGCGTGTTGGGTCGCAGGTGTGATGGCGAGGTGCAGGTCGTCCCCCTACACCACAGACTGGACTTGCTGGAGGCTTGTGCCGACTTGGTCAATGCAGAGTGGCCTCGTAGCCGTGCTGCCCGGATCCACGGATTACAGAAGTCCTGCCAGAACTTTCCCGTGTGCCTAGTGCTTCTGGAGCGAGCCGCCGATGAGGAGCAGCTGCTTGGCCATGCCAGGCTCTCTCGAGTTGTCGGGCAAGGTGCCAGCCTGTTTGTGGAGACTGTGGTGGTTTGCCAGCGTCAGCGGGGAAAAGGCCACGGTCGCAAGCTGATGGAGGCTGCCGAGTGCTATGCCAGGAGCCGGGGCTTCCGGAGATTGTGCTTGACCACACACGACAAGCAGCATTTCTATGCACACCTTGGATATGTGCTTTCTAAGCCTGTCCAGAATGCTGGAGCCATGACCTCCTTCATGCCCATGGAGGTTCTGCAGAAGTTTTCCAGGATACAGGACACAGTGTGTTCATCTGGACCTCCGAGGAGCTCCACTAGACAAGGTCTTCAGATGAACCTTCTGTCAAACTCAGAACCAGATCCTCCTCAAGTTTCTTGTCAAACTGAAATCCTCTGTCCTAAACCACTTGCTGTTCCATCTCAACCAAGCAACCAACCTCCTCAACCCCCTCCGCCACCTCCTGCTCCACCACTGCCTCCACAACTTCCTGCTACCTGTCACTCAATACCTCCAGTAGCCCAAAGCCAGAGCAAAACGCAAACCCTATTAGAGACCCCATACAGAGATGCTAAGGGGATGCCAATCTACTGGATGCATAAGGACGTTTAACTGGGATTATGACCTACAACAATCATCACAGTAAAACGGGAGATTCAAGGTTGCTGACCCTGGTGTGCTAATTGAATACGTTTGGCAAATGGCTTGTAAGCTACAAAACAGCTACAATAACAAAATGAATAGTACCGACATCTAGGAGTACCTGGAAATTCCAGATGCGTACATTCATTTTGTCTTTGGAAATTAATTATACACTTTAAAAATTTTAATTTTGCTTGTAATAAATGAAAGTGAGTTGAGTTCTGTTTCTGTGTCCTCTTTTTTTGGATGTATCAACCATGAGTTCAAAAATATTTCTGCAATAATGAAACTGTGACAATAGACAAATGATTGTATCGATACATGTGTTATTAGAAGCTATATAATCACGATGTTAATATGTGTGTTTGTGCATGTGCATATGTGCGTTTGTCTTTCAGGAAGAACAGTGCAGCACGCAAACCGGCTCCTGGGTCAGGGAGCAGTCATGGTGATGATCAGGTCACCTCCTGGTTTACACATCCTGTGCCAGCTGCTGTCCTGCTGCTGCATTACGTGGGCTTTTCCTGGAAGTCACACAGAGAGCCACGCCACTGCTGATCCCAGGCTTGAGGCCCGGCCTTTCGCTGTGGTGTGGAACATGCCCACAGCCAAATGCCAGGAGAAATATGGGGTCAACCTGGATCTGAGTGCCTTTGACATCATTTCAAACCAACATGAGAAATTTCAGGGCCAGAACATGACTGTTTTCTACTATGATAAACTAGGGTTATACCCCTATATTTCTAAAGAGGGAGACCAGGTGAATGGTGGTGTGCCACAGCAGAAACATTTGCAAGCACACCTCAGCAAGGCCAAGGCTGAGATTGAGGACCTGCTTAAGCCAGGCTTCCACGGACTGGCTGTAATCGACTGGGAGAAGTGGCATCCCCTCTGGGGACGTAATTTCGGTGCAAAGAAAAAATATAAGCTGCTCTCTGAACAGCTTGTTATGCAGGAGCATCCAAATATTTCCTGGCGGGAGGTGCTATTTTTGGCCCGCCAGGAGTTTGAGAGGAGTGCAAAGCAGTTCATGTCTGGTACCCTTCAGCTTGGTGCTGACACACGGCCTGCTGGGCTCTGGGGTTTCTATGGATTCCCCGCCTGTTACAACTACCACAAAGGGCAGCACAGCCTCAACTACACAGGACACTGCCACCCAAAGGCCATGGAGTGGAACAGTCGCCTGGACTGGCTATGGCAGCACTCCTACGCCCTATACCCAAGCATCTACCTCCCACTCCAGCTGGCTGGCTCACCAGATTCCACACTCATGGTTCGCTATAGACTTCTGGAAGCCCTAAGGGTAGCATCAAATTATTCTGTATCACCAAAAGCCAAACCTGTGCTACCCTATGCCAGGGTGGCATTCGTTCACACTCTTCGGTTCCTGAACAAGGTACTGTTTGAACTTGTGTATAGTGACCTATATAGTGTGTTCTCTAATTAACAAAAAGCAATTGAACCTAGTTGCAAGGATGCAAGGATTCCTTTTTATGTTCTCCCTGTGTCGTTGTGTGGTTCCTCTGGCTGCTCCAGTTTCCTCCCACTGTCCAAAAACAGGCTAAAGATAATAGGAGTTGCCAAATTGTCCATGTGTGTGAATGGAGTTTATGAATCTGCCATTCGATGGGTTGGCATTCAGAATAGGCTCTGGACCCCCCACAACTCTGTAGAGGACAAGTGGGTATAGAAGATGGATGGCTGGATTCCTTTTATGATCATACAAAGACAATTTACTAAATTTTTTATATCAGGCCTAATGTAAAATAACATGTTATGTAAGCGTCTCCATGGTTACAATGGAAAACTAGCAGCAATATACAAAAGTAACATACAAAAATGCTCCTAGCATTCAGTATAGCAAAGCTGTTTGGCATCCTTGACATGAAATGAGTTCTGTCCAGGCTGCAGGTTAATGCTTCAGAACCTGTTCCCAGTTATTCCATCAAAAGCACTTTTTGTGGGTCTTATTTTAAATACAGTGCATTACATATGACACTTGTAGTTAAGCTGTAAAACTCTTACACCTTGTTGTCAGACTTTTTCTGTACTGTTGCTCTTATTTCAGAGCTATTGTTTTTCTGTATGAAGTTGCAGAAGTATTAATTGGGGGGGACTTCTTCAATAAATCCTCCGGCAAGAAAATTAAACAGTATAGATAAGCACCTCTCTCAGCTGAGCACATAAAGTAACACGCTACTGAGCTAACCCTGATAAGGCACTGAAACCAGATCTATTGCCTAATTCTTTGGAACTGCAGTCCATGAAGAAAGGTCTCAGATTATCAGACCACATGCAGATAAGTGTAAGGCTGGGGCGGAAGTGAATGTTGTTCCTTTTTTCTGTGTGTTGACAGTCAGTGTGTGGCTATTCTGGTCTGACTGGTTTTTTTCTGCAGATAGACCTGGATCACACACTTGGAGAAGCAGCGGCCCTCGGGGCAGCAGGTGTGGTGCTATGGGGAGAGCTACGTTTTGCCAAATCAAAGGTTAGGCTCTTGCTTTCTTAAAGTCACTTTCCATGTTGATATGTTTCTAAAAATATTAACTTCCATACAGTGGGCTGGTTATTTTATGAGGGGTTGAATCACATTTGGTGATGAAATACACTATATGGACAAAAGTATTGGGACAGATCAGGTGTTGAATTTAGGTGTTTCTTTCAGACCCATTACCACAGGTGTATAAAATCAAACTCCTAGCCATGCAGTCAGGTTTACATACATTTATAAAAGAATGGTCATTCTGAAGAGCCCAGTGAATTCAAGCATGGTACGGTCACAGGATGCCACCTTTGCAATAAGTCAGCTTGTGAAATCTCTTCCCAGCTAGGCATTCCAGTGTCTACTATAGGTGGTATTATTGCATAGCGGTAGCATTTAGGAACAATAGAAACTCAGCAGCAAAGTTGTGGACCATGTAAAGTAGCAGCGGGGTCACTGAGTGCTGAGGCGCACAGTGCGTAAAGGTCACAAACACTGTATGAACTCAATAACTGCAGAGTTCCAAACTCCCTCTGGCATTAACCCCAGCACAAAAACTGCATGCCGGGAGACTCATGGAATGGGCTTCCATGGCCAAGCAGCTGCATACAAGGTAGAGGTCTACCGACATGGGTTTTTCAATAGCCGATGCCGATATTTAGGAGTCTGGGTCAGCTGATGGCCAATATATGCTGTCTATTTTTTGTATGAAAATTGGACATTTCCCCCTCTATTTGCATGATAAATTATCACACTAATAACAAACAATACACAAATTTTCCCAACTTAGCATTTATTGAATACTGACTTGTGTAAATTTAAATATAAACTTATATAAACAATAAAAATAGCAGCATCAGAATCTCTTTAGCAGCAAACTCCTTCTTCAGCTCCCAAGCTCATCAGTCTGCTGCAGATATTGCACCTGGCTTTTCCTGGTCTTAGCTTTGTGAAATGCTGGCATGCAGGATTAGATTTTCGTTCAGCCATCAGACAGGAATTACTAAAACAGAAGAGAAATGCAAGGTAAGCATTTTTATTACAGTACCTTCATCTTCAATTCATTCTACAATTCCAGTATTACATGCACATTAAAACAATTACACTAATACATTTTGAAAGAAAAAAAACAAAGTGCATCATGGTACGATGATTAGAGTACAAACTTAAACCTTTCACTAACACGTTAGCAGACAGATAGCTTACAAGCCAAATTCACAATCAGAATCTAGCGATCGCGGAAAATAAAATAACTTTGTCGTATTGCACAGCCTTGTACGCAAGGACAACATAAGCCCCTAGTGATTATGAGGTTGTCGACGTATAAGTATGTTTATAGGATAGACATGTTTAATGAGGAAACTGCGCAAAGTCATGCACTTTTTATCTAGACGTCTGAAAAATTGTTCGAATCT
>JABFEB020000104.1:14107476-14125739 GCA_019775895.2 Stomatorhinus ivindoensis
GGATAGACATGTTTAATGAGGAAACTGCGCAAAGTCATGCACTTTTTATCTAGACGTCTGAAAAATTGTTCGAATCTCCGGTCTTAAATGCAAAACAGTTGCACAGGAGGACCATTGTCAGCATCGGGTCAAGTCAACAGTAACCACGCTTTCGAACAGACAGTTTTCTCCGCCATGCGTTGTGCTTAACAGCTCTGTGTCTCCGAGGACGGCGCTGTCTGTGATCTGGCAGAGTAACGCAACTCGCACGCTGCAGTGTTTGAGAGCTGCCTGCTCCCCCCCACACACAAACAGAGTGAAACTCTCCGACACAAGAAGAAAACATAACCGATAACATCGGGATGATATGGTAATAATTAAAATGTTAATCAAAATGATTTTTAACGTTTTAAAAAAACGTCTATGAGCCCACCAACAAGCGTGCAAAACTCAGTCAGAATCAATGATCCTTAACGTTACCTGTAAGCTACAGTTGGTTGAAGGCCCCAGTTCCCGATAGCGTAATTCGCGTTCTCTTTTAAAGCAGCATGTCATAGCAAATCAGTTAAATAAACAGGTTATTGAAAGATGAGAATTTAAGTCTTACTATTTTCGCCCAGGACTCTTCCAAAACTTCTGCCTGAGGTCCCGCACAAAGCAGCATGGGTCACGTGTTCCACAGCAACAATAACCCTGGGCTGCCCGCAGACGTGCCTGTCTATAAATCAGCGTAGTGCACTCGGATGTCGGCTGATGCCGATACATTTAAAAAAATGCTAAATATCGGCTGGCCGATATATCGGTCGACCTCCAATGCAGGCCTCACATCACATGCCAAACGTTGGAAATACTGCTGTAAAGCATGCGGCCACTGCACTCTGGAGCAGTGGAAATGTATTCAGTGACAAACCACGTTTCTCCTGCAGTTTGATGGATAAGTCTGGGTTTGGTGGATGCCAAAAGAATGATATTTGCATTGTGCCAACTGTAAGGTTTGATGGAGGAGAGATGATGGTATGGATTTTTTTTCAAGGTTGGCCTAGGCTCCTTTGTTCTAGTGTAGGGAACTCTTAATGTTTCAGCATACCATGACGTTTTGGACAAGTCTGATTTGTGGGAACAGTCTGGGGAAGGCCTTTTTCTGTTCAAGGCCCATAAAGACATGGTTGGGTAAGCTTGGTATGGAAGCACTTGACTGGCCCACATAGAGCCCTGACCTCACCCCCATCAAACACCTTTGGAGTGAAAGAGAATGGAGATTGTGAGCCAGGCCTTCACATCAACATCAGTGCCTGACCTCACCAATGCTCTTCTCGATGAATGGGAAAAAATCCCCACAGGCACACTCCAAAATTGTTTTTATAGCTGCAATGAGGTACCAACTTCATATTTATGCCTATGGATTTAGAATGGGATGTCATAAAATTTCCTGTAGATGTAATAGCCAGCTGTCCCAATACCCATATAGTGTATATGTGGTTGTTCACTCTTGTACCTGAATGATTGTATCACTGTGTGTCCTACCTCTATCCAGCACCAGTGCCAGCTCCTGAAGAATTACGTGGACCAAGTCCTGGGGAGGTTCGTGCAGAACTTAAAACGTGCGGCTTGGCACTGCAGTGATAGGCTCTGCAATGGGAAAGGTCGTTGCACCCGACAAGACCCCCTGTCGGGTCACACCCTGCACCAGCCTGATGCCCACTCATCCAGCATCTCTGGGGGGCTGCCAGCCAGTAGCACCCAGCTTGGCTTGGCTTTCCGATGTGTGTGCTACCGCGGCTGGACTGGGCAGCAGTGTCAGGAAAGGATGCTTTAAAGGTCATTCTTTGGCAGGCTGATAGAAAAGCATTTGTATTTTAGATCTGGAAATCTGGCACATGTATAATGTTCCAAATATACTCTATTTATATACATTCAAATTATTTACGCTGTATCGAGATACTTAAAAATACATCCAAAATTTAAAGCCAAATGTAAAATACTTCCATGAATTGTGTTTGTGTTCATATGGATTAAAGTCTGGCATTTTGCATTGCAATTGTATAAAATTTATTTAATCTGCAATTAACTCACAGAAGTAAATTAATATACTGATACAACCTTTTCCAAAATGTATCATAACAGGGTAACTGCTGTAAATGCTTGAGATTCTTCTTTAGTGATGGAGATTACATGTCCTAGCCCCAAGTCCGACATTCAGAAGTTCCAGAAGGTAATGCGCCTGCTATCCACTGCTGGAGGTCAGGTTGCTGTGCAGCTCCTCGATAAGTCGAGAAATCTTCAAGGTGATCTCCTGCCTCTCCCTCATCCCCTGGAAGAGTGCTTGCAGGACACTGCCCTGCTGGACTGGGGAAGGAAGAAGGTGTAGTTCAAATATCTGTGTGGGGATCATGTGTATGTTCGTGCCTATATCAGACATTACACAAAGTGAAATGTTGTAGCCCATGCTTGTCAAATCTTATTAGTGGTTTAGTACAAAATGCTGTCACTTCATTCTTTGGGGATGGCAATGACAGCTTACACTTGGTTTTTAAAATGTGTCCTTTGAAATCAGACCACAGAGAGATGGCCGAGACACATCGTCGTTTACACCTGTGTCTACCTTGCGTCTCCAAGGTCCAGCTGACTTGTATTTGTATTTAGTTATTGCCTGGCCCAGGTATTATGATGTCCTGGTTGGGGACACATCAGCTAGCATTAGCATTTACACTACAAAGATATGTGGTAAAATGTGTCCCAGACCACCTCAGCAAATTGTCTGAGTGATCAGATCAACATGCGTCTTGGTGATCATTTACACTTGCATTTAGCACTGTCTATTTGCCATCCAATTGCCCAAGATGCATTTTAAAACCAAGTGTAAACAGGGCCTTAGTTACAGCTACCTTTGAATGACACCCCACCATCCACACCACCACCATATAATCCTGTTCAGCAGATAGGTGTTAGCAAATAGTTAAAAAGTAAATAGGGTAACTCATGATGATGCAAGGATTCAAACAAAGGTATTCTTACCTAAGAAGCAAAAAATCATTCCAATTGTCACCAACAGCAAGGCTATTGCCATGCATCCACATGAGTATCGAGAATAAGTAGCTGAGAAGTATCGAAAGATCCTTTTCCGCCAACAGGATTTCGCTGCATGATCAGTATGATAGACAACAGGCCTTTCTTGAAGGTTCCCATTGGTGGAGTGGCCCTGGTGTAGTCGATTACTTCCTTTATACAACAGGGATAGAATGATGGTTCAGTTTGTCCAGTGACTTGATTAGTAAGAGCTTCACTCAGAATGTGAGAGAATATTACTTGACATAACTGTATACTCCTCAGTCTGGTATGTGGTATGATGTGCAGGTGTCATGTGGATATTGATGGATTTTACACTGACTCCAAAGTCACTTATCAGTCTGACCCCTGAGAGGAACGTGGAAGTAAATTTAAGTATTTGCATGTAATCACTGCATAGAATTTTGAAAAGCAGAACAAATTTCCTACAAATTGACTTGTGAATTAGGCCTATAAATATGTGTAACGGCTTGAATTTGCACTTACAGAACAGGTCTCACACATGCCAATTCTGCTAATCTGCCTTATTACAAAGCGGTCTGGAGAGTTGCCATTTATTCATTAATCATGGGATTGACTTGTTATTATTACTACAGTGGTTTTCTACCGTACCTTTACTGAAATGCTCTACATGCAAGTCATTGATGGAATCCACGGAATGTAGCTCGATTTCAGATAAGTCCCCATCATTGATTCGGATAAAATCCGGCATCACGGTGGGTGGGGTCTTTATCATAGTCTTTGCATAAAGGACAATAAGAAAACCAGAAGAAAGAGGATGTATTATCAAAAACAAAACCTGCTTTGATACTTTATAAATAACAATCATTATTTAATTGACACTATACTTTTTGCCCTGTCTGCATTTAATTTCCACTTAATTTAAATGACTAGTAGATAACAGTGAGGATCAGAGGTCTGTAGATTATCCTTGTGATTTTTGCTTTGTGCTGTTGCAATTTCTATAACTACAACAGATTAATTAACCAAATATCACGGTCTAAGAAACAGAACACATCATACAAGCCCCCAAAGCACAGATTATACGGAGATATTATTCTTCACATTTTACAAAAACTGACCGTTATCTAAATGTCAGACAAGAGTTATTATCACACCTCGCCCTTTCGTTAAATGTTATATTATTTGAAATGTAGCATTTTTCATACGTTGGGGCTGATAAACTTTTTCTTAGAATAAACAGCTCTTGCAATAATTATAAATCGACAGTAATAAAACATACTCATTAAATCCACAGAACATTATTATATGCGAGTCATCCTCTAAACATAACAGTCCTGCTATCTGTGTCTGAGCCCATTCATTTCCTTTCCAACAGATTTACAGGCTACCTTCCAACATCTGTCACTAACTGGTACACAGTGTCCTTCCTTCTGCTAAAACTGCAGCCCTCCTTAATCCCGTTTTAAAAATTCTGCCTGAATGCAGAAGAGTTCCCCCAAATAGCCTCAGTCTAAAGCATGTCTTTCCCTCGTCATGGATCTTACCGTCTGGGAAGTTTTCCTCACAACCTCATCTAGTACAAGTTGTCAGGGGAATGCGACTAGATACAAGACTCTGTTCCCAAAAGAAACTTTCAAGATCTGGGAATGCTGCATTTAGGGAAAACCGCGGCGGATCCTAGAAATATACGTCAAATATCCAAAATCAGTATGGATAGACGTAATCTTTGATGCATTTATACAGATAAAACAGGACAGTCCCAGTTCCCCACTATCGCTTTCCCAGCTCAAAGTTAGCCCAGTGCGGCCAGAAGGTCCGCTCCTAATATAGCGAGTGGAATGCGGACTTATTTATAGCTACTGACCAAAGGGATGATTCGATTATCCAAGTGGAAACTATGCACAAAACAAAGAGCTAAACAAAAGTTTTCCCAGATTAACGACAGATTGCTTAATTTAAAATGTGCAGTTTCATTTCCATATATCACATATAGGCCTAATGTAGTCTGCTTTGCACAATATTTTATTAATCAAACCATCTGAATATGTTGAGCTGGCAAATAGGTAAGGCTTATCCAGTATACAGTTATCCGGATAAAACAAAAAAGCAATTCAGTTTAGCACCACGTTTTAGGTGAAATGAATCTTCTATCGTACCTTAACTTACACCAGGACGCAAACAGCTTGGTAATAAATTTGTCAATTTTAGTTTAAATGATCGGTTATGGAATAATCAAATCAACCAATACCCCTTTCCCCTCTAACAACCTTTCAATTTCTTGGATTTAAGTAATGCATTTGACGGTTTCTTTAAATTGTTAGCAATTAACATGAACGTTTTCATATTTAAAAAAACATCGTCAGCAGGTGGAGTGGTAGAGCAGGAAAAAAGAAAAAGGCTAGATATAGAGTATATGTATTAAAGCAGGAGTGTTATAATAACGTGTTATAATCAGCGTAATATTTTATACAATTAGAATTTTTGAAAATGAAGATGCGCCTTATTGCAGTGTTGCCGTTAACGGAAAACATAGTCAAGAGAACGATTGAGTAAAATGTGAACCATAATCA
This sequence comes from Stomatorhinus ivindoensis, assembly GCA_019775895.2. Classification (NCBI taxonomy): domain Eukaryota; kingdom Metazoa; phylum Chordata; class Actinopteri; order Osteoglossiformes; family Mormyridae; genus Stomatorhinus; species Stomatorhinus ivindoensis. The sequence continues at coordinate 14,113,056 of JABFEB020000104.1, forward strand.
GACTACATTTCCCGTGGTTCCTCAGTCTACTTCGGCATCACTACGGTTTTGCACCGAGGTCATAATTTAGAGTCGGGCCACCACCATAACGTAGTTATTTTGTGCTGCAAGGAAGATAAAGATGTTGCTGCGGATGTTACCGAGTTACTTGTCCGAATCCAGGTTCAGAATACAGAGAAAAGTCCTGGAGAGTATAACGTCCGGAGCTGTAATACACAAGAGGCATGCTTCAGGTTCAGAGGTAGGGAGTCAGCTCCGGCAAAAAAAGAGAAAGTAATTAGAACAAATCGCCTTGGTTTTGTTTATGACATTTAATAACTATTTCATTCTGATAGACCGAGAGCATTTCACGATCGACAGCATAAAACGCAGTATTTTTTTTATTATGTTTTGTATAAGCGATGTTTTTGGATGTGGCATATACTTCCGTAGGCAAGTCAATGTCATAACTATTTAACCATTAATAACATGATCCAGTTACGACTTGTTCTGGCAGTCACAGAGCTGGAATCGCTCCACCATCTTTTCTTTTCTTTTTTGCTGTTTTAAGACGTTGCTTTTAATTAATGTAATAGTAATGCATTTAGTGCAAAGCAGTTATATAATTCAAAGATTTATTTACATTTATTTAGCAGACTGTCTTGTTTTTTTAAGTACGAAGCAGCTTGGGCTAATGAAACTAATTTCGTTTACATGAAAATACTTAATTTGGCTACCTTAAACAACACGACTCAGACTTGACTATTGAAAATATAAGATGTGATCTGCTGCGTGAAAATGAATGCCTGGACCCTGCGTTTTATTGGAACATTGTTAGTAGGGAGTTTACTGCCTACTTAAACTGTTGTATGAAAAGTTCAAAAGTCTATTGGGATATATTAACAGAATGACCCTTGATGATGTATAGTGGATGAACAGCAATGACATACTATGCATGGAATATCTGTAGTGTGTAGAAGACTGTGCTCTGCAGATAATGTGTTGTCCGCTTTCCCTGCTCACTTGACTTTGGAACCATTTCGCAATCCACTTTTAAGAGCCGTCATTGGTCCCCTTGTTTTGGTTGATAAGCCCTAAGCAGATCCCCAGTTGCCAGATCAAAGAGCACCAATATCTGTAAAATGACTGTGAGATTATGCTTTGTTGATTACCTTATTAGACTTCACTGGTTGAATTGAGCAGTGACTTATGGCACCGTCGTCATGAGTGGCACATCTGCATTTTGCCACAATCTTCTGTGTCCAGAACCCCTTGAAGAAGACAGAGCTGTTTGAGTTCCACCGGCAGCAAGGGGCTAAGATGGTGGAGTTTGCTGGCTGGATCATGCCTGTCCAGTACAAGGACAGCCACATCATCTCTCACATGCACACACGCCAGCACTGCTCCATCTTCGATGTCAGTCACATGCTCCAGGTGGGGAGCAGCTTTGCATGTTACCTACATGCCCTTTAATGAGTCGTGCTGCCTGCAGGGTGTAGTCAAGCCTAAGACAGGTAGGATGGGTGTATGTACAGCGGTTATGACCGAATAATGTTTAAAGGCGGTAAGTAATGTGTACAGTGGTACCTTGGAGAACAGACTTAATTCATTACAGGAGGCTGGTCAAGTTGTGATTTGGTCGAGGTCCAAGTCAATTTTTCCCCATAATAAATAATGTAAATGAAATGAATCTGTTCCAGACACCCAAATGATTTAAACTTAACTCTACGTAACCAATGATTATAAGGATTACCAATCAATATAAAAGTAATGCACACATGAAAAAAGCACACATACAAAAGCAATAAACATGAAATAAACAACAATTCAACAGACACGACGTCCGAGTTGGTCGAGTTAGCCGTTCGAGTTCCAAGGTTCTACTGTATTAACAAAGAATCTGTTACCCCAAATAACTGGAATAACTGTGGTTCCCTGTTGTCATGTCTGTAAAATATTATTCTAGCATTGTGTAAATAATAAGCAATCAAAGCAATATGGAAACAATATAAGTAAATCTGTTCTAAATCAATGGGGGGAAGAAATACATATTACACTATTAATGGCATTATTATTATTAATCTCAGGTTTTCTGAGTCAGGTTGATGTGGTCTTCTAAGGAACATGAACCAAGCAGAAGATTTGTACACAATGCTGGGGAGTTCTGTATGACCTCTCCCAGTCTCATGCTACTCTGACTCTGAGGTCAAGCTAAATTTCACAGCCTAAGTTTGGGTTCGCCTATGTAGGATTAATGAAGACATTGCATCGGGTATGCAACTGGTAACTGTGACTTCCATCTTGTACAGACCAAAGTTCATGGGAAGGACCGAGTGAAGTTTATGGAGTCCCTCATTGTTGCCGATGTCGCTGAGCTCAAGGACAATCAGGTGAGACAAATGGAAATGCAGACACATGCAAGTATAATGGTACTTCTACAGTGTGTCATACTGTAGTACTGTTACAGTAGTGTGGCATGTAAATCATTTTCATTGGTGTATATGAGCAGGTGTCTTTACTCACACTTTCGTATTTTCTCTGTCGCCGTTTAATACATTTAACTCCACTTTTTCAGCAGCATCGGTTAGCCATTCTCACTTAATGAGACTTTTCTTTCTCTATATGACTTCCCTCCATTTTTCTCGTTTACTTCTCAGGGTACGCTCTCACTGTTCACCAATGAGAATGGAGGAATAAAGGACGATCTCATAGTGACAAAGACGGACCAGGGCTACCTCTATGTTGTATCCAATGCTGGCTGTGCAGACAAGGACACAGCTCATATGAAGGTATGTATGTGGCTCACTGGCTTGAACCGCTCTGTTTGTGATTGGAAGGTCGTTGGTTTGAACCTGGCCTTGAGAGAATAGTCACATGTTTGGGGGCCCTTGAGCAAGGCCCTTAACCCCCAGGTCCTGGGTGCTGCTACAGGTGGCTGCTCTGTACTGCCAAGTTTGCTCTTGCCTATATATCTGCCAGTGAGTCATGGAGGGCAAGATGGAATAGGAGAGAAGAAAATTTCTTCATGGGAATCAGTAAAAGTGTAATTATCATCATGAAGTGACCTTGACTCAAAATAATTCACATTTGCCCGTAGGTATGTCGAGGAAGATGAAATTCTGTAAGTGATTTCTTTGCCACTTTACAATAAGACTTCCTTTATAAATGGATTATGGATGGTTTATAATCTGGTTATTAATTGGGTTGTAACAGTTTTAAAATTATCAATAGACTATTATAGACAAGTTATAACAGTTTTGTTTGAATTAATGAGTTATAAGTGGCAGAATGGAGCCTTATTGTAAAGTGATACTGTGATTCTTTTTTTCCTTCAGGTTCATGTTTTTATTTCAGATGCCAGAAATCATTTTACTTAAAACCTACAAGTTTTTATGTTGTGTTTAGGCTTTTTATCTTTTGACAATAAGTAATAAAATGATTATCATCAGGACTTTCCATTACAGGCAAAACTGAGTGAGTTCAAAGATGCAGGTCATGATGTAGACCTGGAATTTCTCAATGAGTCCTTGATAGCTCTCCAAGGTAAAATATTGAGAAACTGAGTACTTACATCTAAGCTTTACACTCATCGTGTTAGGAGAACGTTTTGTCTTGTATAGAGAATCAGAATTGTTGAGTTTAGTCTGAATAATGAAAAAAATGTGAAAGTGAATATTTTACATTTTTTCGAGTCCACCCTAAGGTATGTTTTTTTTCTAAGTATGCTTTTTTGTTTGAGCTGATTCCACTCGATTGAAAATGATTTTGTATTGTTATCTAATTTGTTAAATCTATTCATTTTCGGTTAAATGACAAAATTGTCGGCTACTTGTATAAGTAATTTAGCTAGCAGTATCACTTAAAATAACCTGTTTAAATTACGTGTTTAATCCCATTACCTGGGTGGGAATATCCCATTCATTAACTGGGAATTTGCTTGCAATGGAGTCTTGTCCTAGAGCTCTGGGGCAGCATTGAATGCTGACCCTCCTCTAACCCGCCACCACTAGGACCATCCACGGCGCGGGTTCTCCAGCCAGGCATGTCTGACGACCTCCGGAAGCTCACCTTCATGACTAGTGTTCTGACGGAGGTATTTGGCATTCCAGGCTGCCGAGTCACTCGCTGCGGTTACACTGGGGAAGACGGAGTGGAGGTTAGCTTTCATTATACATGTTTGAATATAATATGTTGTGTGGCTATCCCTGAACCATCTGTAATTTTCAAATCTAATATTTAAAACTCTATCTAGCTGTCATTCATCGTTAACAAAATGTGTGATGCTTTACTTGCACAATTACACATCATATGTCTGCCATGTCTGAAAAGCACCGTATTTCACTCCCCTATTCAGTACCTGTGACCATTCTGTCCCCCGCTAGATCTCTGCCCCTCGATCGCATGTGGTCGCTCTGACAGAGCGCTTATTGCTGGACAGTGAGGTACGCCTAGCTGGTCTAGGGGCACGGGACAGTCTTAGACTTGAGGCGGGGCTCTGTCTCTATGGCAACGACATTGATGAGAACACAACCCCAGTGGAAGGCAGTCTTGTGTGGACTATAGGTGCCTTTTTATTTTATTGGTGTCTTTTCTTGAAATTGTTCATTGCTAATCATTTTCATATGATAAGTGTGTTTCTGCCTTATCATTGTTAAAATAGAATACTCCCTTATGTTAGGCATAAATGTTTGTTTTCTGTGTATGTGACGCGCAGGAAAGCGACGCCGTCAGACCAGGGACTTTCCTGGTGCAGATATTATTGTGTCACAGATTAAGACCAAACCTAAAAGAAAGCGCGTTGGCTTGCTGTCTGCGGGACCCCCTGTTCGTCAGCAGACCCCTATCCTGAGCCCTGACGGCAGGGTCATTGGTGAGCCAACTTTCGTTGTGTTGAAAAGATTTGATTAGTGCATTCTTGATGTTCGTTATTCTCTTTTATGTCAGAATTTGTAGGGCAAGGTAACTCTCCAGAAAGGTTCAATACTTTTATTAGTCAATTTTCTTTTTGGGACATAACTACCCATCTCGTCGGAGCCTAAATGAATCTTGCAGCCAAATGTGTGATGAATCTCTCTAACCCCAGTTTCTCCTCTTCCTTCAGGTGAGGTCACCAGTGGTTGTCCCTCACCCTGCCTGAAGCAGAACATCGCCATGGGTTATGTGGAGAATGAGTTCAGCACAGTGGGCACAGATGTACTAGTGGAGGTTCGGAAGAAGGCGGTGAAAGCTGTCATCAGCAAGATGCCCTTTGTAGCTACACGCTATTACACAGGCCACTAAAGAGCAATCATCTTGATCGATTAATGACATGGTGTCAGCAGTACTAGATTGAGGACCTTTGATGCAGTTCTTGGGACACATCTGCCACACAACATAGTCCATCAAATTCAACTCAGTCTGTTTACACAATGCAATCTTCTGCCTAAGATCTCACTGAGGTCTTATGATTAAGGTTGCTTCAGCCCTAGAAGTATCTACATGCCAAATTGAACTATACCCCAGTCTCAATGTGTTTGAATATATTCCATTACTTAGCATCAGAAAATAAATAGAGCTTTGAGCCTCTACATGAGGATGGAAAGTTGTTTACAATTTAGGATAACCTTTTGACAATTTAGCCCTTTTTCTGAGAACCGCTATGCCTGCAGAGTTTCCTGGCTTAGGGATATCACTGAAAGACTTTTGTTAATTCACTTTGGCTATTTTGTAATTGCTGCACTAGTTGTATGATTAGTATATCCTTTTTCTGTAAATATGCAAAAATTATGGACCATTTTGGAGAGTGATGCATATTGTCTGGAAAAAAGTATTTTTGAACTTGTATATGATTTTTATAAAATGCTTTATAGTACATTTACTAATATAAATGATTTAACTTGTACTTGTGAACTAATGTAATATGCATATTTTGTTAAAATTAAATAATACCCTTTAACACAGGTAGTTGTCCGTTTAGTCACTGTAATCTACGTATGTTTTCTTGCTTGTTTTCCAGCAATGTGAAGGAAGCAGGGGGCTGATTCAAATTACATTTTTTCACTTTTGCAAATTTTTCATTTTTTCCATCACATCAGAATGGACCATGTTCCAGGACTCCATTGCTGAGGCGGCATTACAGATCTGTGGCTGTAAGGTCGTGTAAACATCAGTCGCGGGACAATTCCTGAACCTGGTGGTGGACATCAATAGTGAAGTGAGCTATCAGGCTGAAATAGGTGCTCTGAGCTTGGTTGCCTACTGGGACTCCTGAAGCAGCTGACATGTAGCAGTAGGCTAAGCAGGAAGCAGCTGTGATGGTTGCTGAAGCAAAAGCTTGGATGTGGGAGGAGTTTGGTGAGGCTATGGAGATGGACTTTGGGTCAGCCTCAAAGTGGATCTGGAACACATTTAGGCGACTCAGGAGGGGAAACCAGGGTTTCACCAATGGTATAAAAGCAGAGATGGAGAACCTCGACTGATGATATAGTCAGGCAGTGGCAGGAATATTTTGAGGATCTCCTAAATGCCACTGATACTTTCCTTGGACAAAATATAGCTGGAAGAAGGGGGGGGGGGGCTTGCCCATCTCTGAGGTTGCTGAAATAGTCAAACAACTACCCAGTGGTAGGGCTCTGGGGGTGCAATTTTGACTGGAATGTTGGTCCCAATCTTTAGGAAAGGGGACTGTAGGATATGTTCCAGCTTTAGGGGGATCTCACTCCTCAGCCTCCCTGGGAAGGTCTATACCGGGGTACTGGAGAGGAGGGAGGGTCCCCCCGTTGGTTGAACCTTGGATCCAGGAGGAACAATGTGGACTCAGTCGTGGTTGTGGAACACTGGACCAGCTCTTCACCATCACAAGGATACAGGGGGTTCGTGACAGTTTACCCAACCAATGTACACGTGTTTTGTGAACTTGGAGAAGACATATGACCATTTCCCTCGGGGGGTCCTGTGACGGCTGCTCCAGGAGTATGGGTACAGGGTCCATTGTGCTGGCCATTGGATCCCTGTATAAACAGAGCGAAAGTTTGGTTTGCACTGTCAGAAGTCAGACTCGTTCCCAGTGGGTGTTGGACTCTGTCAGAGCTGCCCTTTGTCACCGATTCCGTTCAAAATTTTTATGGACAGAATTTGTAGAAGTAGTCAAGGGGCAGATGGGGGGTCTCAGGATTGCATCTTTGACTTTTGCAGATGATGTGGTTCTGCTGGCGTCACCAGGCCGTGATCTGCAGCTCTCACTGGGGCGGTTTGCAGCTGAGTGTGAGGCGGTCGGAACGAGGAACAGCTCCACCTGAGGCCGTGGTTCTCGAATGGAAAAGGGTGGATTGCCCTCTTCGTGAGGGATGAGTTGCTTCCTCAAGCAAAAGAGTTTAACTATCTCGGGGTTTTGTTCACAAGTGAGGGAAAAATGGAGTGGGAGATTGACATAGAGATTGCTGCAGCATCAGCAGTAATGCAGATGCTGTACTAGTCTGTTTTGGTGAAGAGGGAGCCAGTTTACCAGTCCATCCACGTTCCCAACCTGATTATCTTTTCTAGGGGCCCTAAGCAACCCACTTGAACTAGTTTTTGAGCTTGGGGTGGGGGAAGATAGCTTAGTGTAACCTATGCATGAATCCTCCCCTGGGCAGAAGGCACAACGCACCTTCTCTAAGAGACATTTTGAGACACCAGCTGGCTTGACTAGATGCCTTTTGACTACAGAGGAATATCAGAGTGCCCAGTGGAAATTGGTGCAGCATTTAAAAAAAAAAATGCAAACCCTACATATACAGTGGTATATTTTGCTATCCACTGTGCCTACAATGACATAATTCCAGGGAATCAGATATCAAGACTGCTTTTCATTTAGCCACCATATAAAAACCAGCTTTTATTCATGCAGTTTTATTAATATCTTTTGAGAATATGTGCTATTTTATTACTACAACAATTAGACATCTTAACTTGGTTAGTCAGATGTGATATGTTTTTGCATTATGTGGCAACAAATAAAACCACCTGGTTCTTTATTGTTTGGACTAAGTCCTGTTTGACATGATAATGTTATCAAAAATTAACAAAACTAACTCACTGTTAATGTTATGTAAACTTCACTGCATTGAAACGTACACTGTGGTTTTCTTCCTAAACTCAAATTAAATCTCACCTGGACACGGGTTGTGGCCCCTGGTGAAGCCCTGCTTCCCCCTCCTGTAAATAGGTCCCTGCCCACGCCTACTTTGTTATCTCTACAACATAATTGTGGGCAAAGCGAAGATGCACGGACTCCACGTGTCCGGCACGCTGTTGAGTCACACCCGAGCCGTTAACTACAATACCCAGCAGCACCGCGAGAGCTCCAGCCGTAAGTGGAGGTGGGGCGACACGTATCTCTGTCTGTGCTAACCGGGGAGAAGATGGTGGAACCTGCGGTAGCAACGTGCACTGTTCTCCGTCCAAAACACTTCGAAAAAGAAATACCTTCCCAGCCAGGTGTTAGGTATCGCTTACCCGGTGACAACCACAGATAATACCCGCGCTGGGCGACAGCCGGACCCGCGCCTGCGCCGTCGAGCACGCGCATTTCGCGGCCGTTGGAGAAACGTGGTTTGGTGGCCGAATAGCTGGCCGTGGCAGGGTGGCGCTTCTCACCGCCACCTATCTCGTCGGTCTGAACATTAAAGGTAGGATCTCCTGGAAGGGGTCGTGGATTGACCGCGATCGGAGACTGCCTTTCTGCCTTCGAGAGAAGTTTGCACGTGTGATCCGGCGCGGTCCCGCTTGGACGGTCCGGCCGAGCTGCGACCGCGGGAGGCGACCGGCAACATGCCGAGGAACAAGAAGGGGAAACGCGGCACGAACCGTGGTGAGTTCAACCGGGACTTGTCCTGTCGCATACCGGGAACAAGCACCCCAGTGGCTCTGTGCTAAGGCATGCTGGTAAGATCGACTAATTAAACTATGTGGCGGCCCAAATCGGCGTTTTCTCCGCTATGACTGCCATGTGGGTGGGTATCGTTACCGGGAGCGAAAGCGGAGCTGCTTCCAGCCGTGAGGATCAGTGTCGTCCGGGGAAGCATGTTTCACCAGCGAGCCTCAAGCTCATGTGCTTCGTAAACTTCGTACAATCACCGCCAGCGGGATTTACAGTTAGTGGTTATTTTTAGGTTTCTGTCGAGCGATCGAGTTAAATTAGTCTCATGCTGACATTGGTCCTGGCTCAAAGCCCCCAAACACAACTTTTGTATCATATTGTCCCAAGTGTTAATGTAGCTGATCCTGTAGATGGACCCCCTTGTTTAAATAATGTATTAATTTACATACAGTACTGGGCACTGACATGTCGTTTGATTTTCATATTCCAGTAATAACAAAACTGCTCATTTTTTCAGTGTCACCAGGGCAGCGGTTCCAGTTAAACCGTTGACTGAAGTCTCGATACGGCTTCAGTTATTTCAGATCGATCGTTTTTATTTAGAAAACTCCTGACACTAACAGTAATTAGTGAATAACCATGCCGTTTCATGAGCCGGAATTCAGATCATTCATTAATCAGAGTATGCTTGAAAGGCACAAGGATAGTGTGGATACCAAACTGAAATCAGTTAATTTGCACCTGAATGACCGGGGGCATGCCACAGCACACAGGTTAAATACATTTTCTTTGCCTCCAAAGACAGTGGGTCGCTGACCTTTTCTGTTGAAATAACCACAGTGCAGTTTCCCCCCGAGAAATGCATCTTAAATCATTTTTTTCCTGGATTAAGCGCAGCAGTAGCAATTCCCCAGTGTAACCAGTGTGTAAACCATTGTTTTGGTTGTAGCCAAATAAATGCAAAACATTCTTTAAATCATGGGTGTACATTTTGGGGGGGGTGTAGCCAAAATGAGGCCCTTGATTATCACTTTTCATATGATTATCGTGGTCAGGGATGTGGGGATAATTTAAGCCAAGAGGTATGAATTACAAAATACAAAAGGAACACTCCTATTAGAGCGATTATATGCCTGTAACATAATGACGCCAAAGCTTATATATGAAATCTCACTATTTGTTGTGTTATTGTGGTTCGTTCCTTTTCCCTTTAAACTGCTTAAGTATTACCTGTATTGTTCTTGTCCAAAATAATATGTATTTTTCTAAAATAAGCACAAATTAATGACAAAGTGAATATACCTACCCCTGCTGTGTGAACTGAGTGGATAGGAAGGCAGGCTAACACTGTCCTTGTATATAAATTCATATTGGGGTACCTGATGTCATTAGCTAGGCAAATTGTTTAAAGCACCTTTTTAAATGACGTTTTCTTACATTCTGCAGCCCCGGAATGTTTTACTAGGTCTGAAGTTTACTAGGTTTTACTAGGTCTGAAGTTTCTAATGCTGTCCCAATGGATTTATTAGTGACAGCTTACTGCAGCATTAAGTAAAACATGTGAGAGAAAATAAGATGTAGACCTATACAGGGAGAGGATAACAGCGATCTAACGATCTCTTCCTCTCCACATCGCCCCATCGGCCATCCAAGGCTCTCTACGACAAGAGCTCCTTCAGCTACAGCTGTCGACTAAGACCCCTCTGCCGTATAAAGGTATTGATATGTGAAATATTGTGCCTGAGCACCCTGCCATCTTCCTCTAATCGCAGCATGATCACTACTGCCATTGATCTGATTGTCACATCGCAAACTTACCGTGGCTGGGAAGCTGATTGTGGCTGTTTTTTTTTTTTATTCAGTAATTTGTATAAACTTGGTTGAAGAAATAGTGTGATGCTTTAATATGGTAGTTATATGTCGTTAATACAAGCATAAACCATATTTATAGACGCAATATATACAAACTATACATTTGGCCATTTTCTTATTAATAACCTAAGAGCATTTATTTCCACGAATGCTCATTTCCTGTGTGATTCCCTTCCCCTTCACTTCGTACATTTTTACTAGCTGACCACCTAGCTAAGAGAATTCTCTCTGACCTCATTATTCATCTTATTCCAAGCTGCAATGAGAACTTTAATGCATGGTTATCCAAAGTCAGTGTATTAACTAAACGTTTGTATAAACTTTACTCTGGTCTAGAATTGTTATATTTACCTGCTGAAAAATCATGATTTAAAAAAAAAAAAAATTAATTTGCCTTGATTATTCAGCAATATGGTGGATGGAAGGTGACACATAAGAGATGAAGGGTCAAATAACTAGTGAAAACCTTTGTTGTGTGGAATCACTTCACATTAAAGGTGAATGACAACGCAGTTGTCTTGCAAAGCAGAACTTGAATGTCACAGCAGTCTGACTGCAGTGTGTCTTAAAAGATGACATTCAGCATTCGCAGACTCGCCCAGTAATGCTAGGCTAGCCATGTACTGTATATGTGCCGTTTAGCTTCTTGCACTAGCCTTCTCTGCCTGACACCATTTTAACTCATATTTACTTTCTATGATTCATGTATCTCAAAGTAATTGCTGCTTAAATGGTTAGTCCATTTGCTTAACTGCCTCATCTTACATAATACTTTACATAATGACCATATAGTTATTGTTTGAGAATTTTCTGAGTATCGCTCAATGATATTGGAGCAAGTTCATATTGAAATATTTGAAGTTTTTTCAGTATTCAGGGGTTGGAAAATAATTATAACAAAAAAATATATATTTTACTGACTATCGGTATATAAGTTAGTGTTGTGTCAACAAGTCAGGAGAGTCTGGACAAATCACATGCCTTTTCTCAATATCGTCTCTATGGAATCCAAAATAATTCTAAACAGTGGAAGACAAATATGTCTTTCTGCAACCAGTTCTTTTTCACTTTTCTCTTCCTCAGTAATTTTTAAAACATTCTCAGAAATGCACCACATTGTATATGGTGAGTCAAACAGTATGCGTGCAAGTGATTGATTGGCTCAGAGAGTGCATGCAGAGCTCATACAAAAGCAGCAACAGTAATCTTTAAAAAAAAAAAAAACGTACTAGATAGTTTCATTTCTACATTTATTAACACGGCAAATCTTGCTGAGTTTTATTTCCTGTGACAGTAAAAGTGTATTAGTACAGCTTATTGATGGTCTCCACTCAGGTGACTAGCGCAGTCTCAATGTGACAATTGATGATGTTAACGTAGCGCATGGAGTCGGCCTAGTATTGAGGCTGACACTGTGGCCCAGTGGGTAGCATGATTCAAAAAATGCAGCTTATATGGAATTTGTGTGCCCGAGTCGATTGAGTGCATCCCCTGCTATGAGCTGGTGCTCCAGCCAGGGTCGACTCCTGCCTCTTGCTGATTACACTTTATAACATAATATGTAATTAATTACTTGGTAAATCATCATATTGATTTGTAGATTAGTTAATATTAATAATTGAGTATAGTGCCAGCCTTATTCTGGTCCTTGTTGGTTGCAGTGGTAAAAATGTTGATTTGACTATTTTCAGGTCTGGTCTCAGCATCAAAGGAACAGTAAATTACTTATCCTACCTTGAGGAAAGGTTTTTTTGTCCTCTTTGATCATTTTAGAGGCCATCAGGCTATTGTGTTTGCTCTCCCCTTTATAGCAGGCTGGTGCACATTTAGGGTCATTCCATGTCAAACCATCACACTTTCAGACCTCATCGTCACGAATTTTAACGAAACTTGGCATGTTGATTTGGTCACATGAGTAACTCAAGAAGTTGAAATTGGGCGTGTCTTGGATCAATATTGAGGGAGATTTAAGCAAACGAAGTTTAAACTTTTTT
>JABFEB020000104.1:14333900-14347813 GCA_019775895.2 Stomatorhinus ivindoensis
CATTAAGTTACAGGTATTTAAGCAGCAGTAACAGGGGGACATTAAGTTACAGGTATTTAAGCAGCAGTAACAGGGGGACATTAAGTTACAGGTATTTAAGCAGCAGTAACAGGGGGACATTAAGTTACAGGTATTTAAGCAGTAGTTACCCTCTCTGATGGCAGTACAAGGAGCCCCCTCCTCGTGCTCCAGCCTGATCTCCTTCAGGGCCACCAGGTTGTCTGTTAACTTGCTTCGGCCTTTGTAAACTGTGGCATAGGTACCCTGGAGCAAGACATGGGGATGGGGGATTGAGGATTAGGAAATTAGAGACTAAGAGGTATTTAAGACGCCTCCCTTAAAGTTTTACATTGTTGTTATTCTTGGATTTTAGTTTGAAGAAAAAGGTGATGATTAGTACTTTCTGGTAAAATACATCCATCGTAACTACTTGTCCCGTTCAGGGTCGCAGGGGTCCAGAGCCTATCCCGGAAGCTATGGGCACAAGGCAGGGAACAACCCAGGGTGGGGTGCAAACCTATGGCAGTTCTGGTATTATTGGATTTATTTTGTACTGTGATGAAAGCGACAATCAAACTGAACATGCAAATCCATGAAATCATTTAAAATTACAAATGTATTAAATTGAAATGCAGGTTCCCGGCTTTAATCTTTTAAAGACACTAATAACACTGTAGAGTAACAGACAGCCTTCCTGCGGAGATGCTGTCCGTGGTCCTGAAAGAATCACACCCTCCAAGGCGGGGCTCCCCCCTGGGGGCCCAGACTGACAGATCCCAGCTTTATTTTAATGAACATCCTGTCTGTCGGGATGGCTGATACCTCAGAGATGGTGCCTTCTTACCTCCCCTAGCTTATCCAGCTTGATGTACGTCTCCAGCTTCCCAAAGCCAATTTCAGACTAGAACAGAAGAGGAAGACAGGAGGTTCAGGAAAAACTATTCGTCGATCTCAGCACCCAGCACACAGCTTTCACAGTCAGTTCTATTCCGGTACAGTCCCTGGGGTGTATATTCAGTGCATTCCCTTTAACACATTCAAATCAGCTTTGTCACAAGACACAGTTTTAGCACAAATCCACAGTTTCTCTGAAATGCAGGGGAGTCAACTGACACCTGTCTACTGATGCAATGCAGGAGAGACAAAGACACTCCATGGAAATAATGTCACCTCTATTCCTTGCCCACACACCGTACGGACGCACAAAGAGTGGGGTGGGGGGGATTTGTGAAGCATCGTAAGGAGAGGTGGCACGACTGGAGCGGCACAGCGAGGCGGTGGCAGTGCGAGTAGGAATGCCAGTTCCATGTAAATGATGTGTTGAGGGTCAAGGTGGTACTTGAGAGCCACATGTCCCATGCTGAGCCTTACCTATAACAGCAAGTGACAATGTGGACGTGCCACTAAGCACCCACTGCCCTTCTGTCAGCCCCCTCAGGCCAAAAGAGGAACTGTCATCTAATGGCCTCCATCGACCAAGATATTTGGCTTTCAAATTCTGAACCAACACCCCACTCCACCTCTGCATTATAACCAGGAAGATTCTGTCAATCCCTGGCAACAGCCAAAGATTTAAACACAACCTTCACACATCTCACAGCTTGCTCTCACATACTTTTCCGTTTTACATTTAATGCCGTAATTCAGATTCCCAGAACAATATATTGCATCTGACAATTCATTACGTATTGATGCCTAAACAGGCACTGTAAATGTTCAGCAGAAGACCGTGAAACTCCTCCCTGCACTTCAGTCCCCCCGGTTACCCTGTAACTATGACTTCCTGTTACACCATAATGCAGTTTCTCAATCCGGTCCTCGAGGACCTATAGCCAGTCCATGTTTTTGCTGCCTCCCAGCTCCCGGGAGCTGGCTAGAGCAGCTGGGAGGGAGTAAAAACATGGACTGGCTATAGGTCCTCGAGGACCGGATTGGGAACCACTGCGATGTATTCTCTACACAAGTGCCATTTTTATTAAGAGCAAGCCCACAATCCCCAAACCAGTACGAGCCTGTTCCACACAAGAAAATGACACCGACTTCAGCTCCACAGCTGCCTGTTCAGTGATCCGAGTTAATAAACACTAGCCCCTAGCTGCAGGCTCTCCAGTGTCAGGGGAACTGCCACACCCTCTCACTGGCCTTTTCCACTATGCTTCCCTTCTTGAAGATCCTGTGGCTTTTTCAGTCATATTTACTTTATTCATTAAACTTTATAGCAAAACATGAATTAGCAATGTTCCTGCTCCACAATTTCCCCAGGCCCAGTAGGCAAATTGCATCCTTTTTCAGTCTGTTTTGTCCTGAAGCTGTGGGGGAGGGGGGGTGACTGCAGCATTTATAAGCTAAAAACCCACACAATATCAGTGACTTGCTTAAAGGCACAGCTACAGACACAATGGCATCAAAGAAAAATGCAAGTGACTGACAAATGCACAGAAATATCAAGGTGATCGATATTCACTGGCCAATCACAGCACGGATCACACAGCACACGGTTTTTTGTGCTTTACCTGCATTCTTCACCAGCTCAGTCAACAAGGAACCCTCTGTCAGTTACATCAATATGTACAGAACCAATTCCCCCTTCTCTGACCATCTCCCAGGCCCTGCACACACTGCAAGGCATGCAAAGCCTCCCCTAATTTCCTATCAGTCCCACGACATGGAACGGCAAGCACATGACAGCATCCCGCTGAAGAGGCGCCCATGCAGAATGGCGTATATACCGCTGAGAGCGCAGAGCGGCCCAAGTGCGGAGCGGGCCGCTGCCGGCACAGCGCCGGCTGCCACCGCATCGCCAGGCAAAAGAACATAATAAATGGTGGATCTGAGCTGGAGGACAATGTGAGAGCGCACAGCCAATCTGCATCCACCTCCAACCTGCCATCAAAAACGGCATGCAAGCCACACCGGCCGTATTACTGCGGCTCTGCCCAGAAGCTTTCTGCTTCACACCCAGCAGCGGCACCCAGAGGGCAAAAGAGAAAGCAGGGCCTGCCAGTCCCTGGAGCAGCTGTCTGAAAATGGGATTGGAGATTGGAACAGGCAACCTACTGATCACAGGCATGTCGTCTTAAACTAAAGGCATACGTTTCCCCAAAGCAGGGTCAGGCAGTAACTATGGTGACCTTGCTCACTCTGTCAACAATGGGATTCGAACCCATGACACTCTGATGCGGAGCACAAAGTCCTAACCGAGTCACACGGCACCACCACTTAAACTACTCCAAAGATAAACATTATGCCAATTTGTCAAGAAATATTTACAAGCTCACAGATGCACAGACTTAAGCATTGTCAGTCCTTTCTGCAGGCTAAATAACACCAGAGGCTGGCTTGAAGACTAGCAGATGGGTACCCGCACACCCAGACCTCATTGTCGCCGCGAAAAGCTGCAATTCTGAGGATAGCACCGCATACATTTACAGACCTGGTGACAGACCGATCCTACTGGGGCACACCATGCAGAATTATTAAATTATGATGTATATATAGGAAAGACAGCACAGTATAAAAGGAGGAACCCAGAGGGCAACACCAGCAAAGGTCCAACAACAGGGGTCAGGAGTTAACTTCATTTCACTCTGTTTAAACATGTGTTGTGCCATCTTGTGTCCTGGTCTGGTATGGAAAGCTATTGAGACATGAGTCACCTGACTGGCTAAGAAAAAGTTTATAGCAGAATTTGAGTAAGCTGCACCCCCAATTCTAACTTCTCAGCCCTCTGCCCCGTCCTTTCTGATCCCTCACTTTGCCACAACCCGCACTCAGCCTAAACGCAACCAAACAAGTTTTACATATATCTGTCTAAATGTGCAATACGTAATACTTGGTTTGAGACTGTGCTAGCATCTGCATCCACCTGTGCTCATTTCTCAGTCTCTCACTGCAAACAGCACCCATCTCTCTGGGTCCCAAGCTGCCCCGCCCCCCCATCCCATCTACATTAGCATCAGGCTAACAGCCATGTTATTACACTGACACCATACATCATCTCAGTCAAAATTCAGTATTGAACAGTAAAAACTGCATGCCAGTGTTTCCCAGCCCAGTACTCAGAGACCCACAGGCAGTCCACGTTTTCGCTCCCTCCCACCTCTCAGTAGGCAGCAAAAATGTGGATTGTCTATAGGTCCCTGAAGACTGGATTGGAAAACACTGCTGTATGTCAATAATATAAAGGCTGAGCCTCCTCATCTCTGAGAGTCTCTGCCCGGTGTCTCCGGATGCCATCACTCCATCAGCCCTTGTCCTCAGCGCATTACATCGAGCGCCCTCTCGGAGGTGTCAGTCTGACATGCCGGCCCAGTGGCACCCACGCAGCCTGCTGAAAGGCATGCTGAATTATAGATGTCTGTTACATCACCACTGCGCCTGACTCACACCCCACAAAAACAGTCATCTCCCTTCAGAGGCTCTGCCTTTAATCTCCTGCAGCTGACACCCGGAGAAGAGAAGTAGCCCCATCGCTAAACCGCTTCAAACATGGTGAAGCCATCCAGCTCACCTGGGGCCGCTGGAGAAGAGCTATTAGACGAGAGGGCCGGATTAGACACATGGCACTTTGATCATTTATATCTACACCCCAACACTGAGAGCTTTATCTTCTTTTAACCAGCTCATAGAACGAGGGCTTGAGTTGAACAAGCCTCAAAACCATTGCTTGGCCACCCCTGCACCAGCAAAGCACTGTTTTGGATGATGGTGAACCCTGAAGAGGGCACCACAGCAGGAAACTGCACCACAAAGCTGAGCTGACTGCTTTAGCCCGTGTGGAGACCCCAGAGGATTCTGGGAGGAGCAGCATTCCTACACTGCCGTCAGACCCGGACGTGCTGGGGAGGTTTGGCACCTGACGCGCATGGTAACATGCAGCCAGTGCCAGTGGCAGACGGACGGCCGGCGGGGGAAGGCACAAGAGCTGGTCAAACACGATCGGAAGAACGCAGGAGTCAACGGTCAGCTGACCAGGGCTCCGTGCGCACGACCCACTCCGAGCCGCATTGCTGCAGAACTCAGAGACCAAGCGGTGGGTGCACTGGCAGGTCCACCTTTCCCAGATTTCCCTTACGCAAAGCCGAAGAAACGCATTGCTGTTTGCACCACGTTAGACACACTGGTGGATAGACGCCACACGAATTCGGATAGTGGTGCCACGTGTGGGGAAATGGAAGAATCTGCTGCCTCTCGCAAAGTCAAGCGTTACATAGTGATGGACCAAACCAACCATGTCGGTTCACAGTTCCTTGCCACAACACAGATTATGCTCTTTCCTTCAACTTGCATTTTTTTGTTTTAATTCCAGGAATGTTCCAAAGCTCAGATCGGGGGGGTGGGAGGTGAAAATGAATGTGCTTAACACCCCATCAGCAGCAGAGCGTAAACGGCACAGCCTTCCTCCACGGCTCCGACACATCGCGTTCCCGGCCCTCCCGCTGAGTCCCCTCTGCTTCCCGGGAACAGTGATGACCACGTCACAGCCTGTCCTCCGCAACGCTGCAGACATCTGTCACGGTCCCGGGCCACTCCGCCTGCACCCTCCCCAGCCTCGGCCATTCGGACAGAAACCATGTGTCACAACGAACTTACTGGGTAAACAGGTGATGAGATAAGGAACGAGAGGCCGGCTTGGATGTCCAAGTGAAACGTGACCGTTCGCACAAACACTGGTGAATTTACACATGAGATCGGACTGATGTCAAGCCCCTGAGCACCTCTCCTGTGGCCTGGCATGACTTGCTGTCCTCCTACCTTTGGGACAGTCACTCACCAGGGAAGCGCGGCGGAGCTGGCGGCTCAGCGGCTTATCAAAGGGGGGGCTGTTCATGGCGAATTTCTCCAGGTACCCCTCTGGGAGCCGGATGTCAGCTGGCAGGGACAGCCGTTTGTTGATGTCCTGTGTGGAGGAGGAGAAGGAGGAGAGAGGAGGTTTCGTACACTACGGCTGGGGAGTGGAATCCCTGCTGCTCTGTCGGCGTGTGGGACGGGGGACTTGGTGTATTTGTTTGTGTGGGTGTAACAGGGCTATACTGGTACACAAAAATCATGGTTTGATATGTACCTCAGTTTTGAAGTCACGGTTTGGTACGTTTTTGGTACAGCGGGGTAAAAGACAAAACAAAATGCTTCTTTTCTTCTTTATTAAACAGTGGATTACTAAACAAAGTATCACTTAAATAAAAAGTCTGAATACTGCTGCAACCTACTAATAAAAAATGAAATTAAAATATTCTCTCAAGTACATAAAAATAAAATATCCATTAATGTACACATTTAGAAAATTAACTGTGTGCGTGTGTGTGTGTGTGCGTGCGTGCGTGTGTCTCAGAGAGAGAAAGCAAAGCCAACAAACACCTGTAAAACCACAAGGTCAAGCCCAGTACCAGTGCAGGATAATGAACAGTCAGCACACAAACCCGCAGCACCCTGGAGCCACACACACAGGCCCAGATGCATGCAGAAACAGATGTGGCAGATGTCATGGTGAAAGGTGGGCAGCGATATTCCCGTCCCACTCTTCCATTCTCTGCCCCTTTCCCCTCACCTGCACACACCCTATCTGAACCTGACAGGGGGCAGTGGGAGGGAGTGGGGGTTCACACAGGAGGCTAACATCCCCATAAAACAGGACAGCATCCAGTATATCCATCATCTACTGAGGGATTCTTGGCTTAAAAAAATACAACTAATTGCCTCATTTTAGATTTTTCCAGATAAAACTCATATGTGACAAGGGGTCAGATGTGTGTGTGGGGGGGTGGGGGAATGAAAGACCCAGGCTGTGTTTGGGGACCAGGTCAATGTGAGTCACATCTGATAATATCCAAAGGTTGCTGTTTCACTGCACAGCTCTGTACACTGAACGAGGTTGGAGGGCTTTGCATGTGAGGTCTAACCCACATCATGCAGTGCATTATGCAGTACCTCATTGGAGATGCGGCGATGGCTGTTGTTCCGCATGCGGACTCTGACCGGACTCTGAACCTCGTCAGAGGATGTGCCAGACGCCTGGTCGCTCTCGCCATCCGAGCCCATCTTCACGTTCTCATGCACAATGCCTGTGTGCACAAAAAACCCAGACACACACACACACACAGAGAAAGAAGTGCTATTACTTTCTTTAGATATTTATCCCATACATAAAATCCATTCCAGAAAGGAGTATTGCCACAGGAGGACTGTCTGGATAAGAATCTCGCAGTCAGACCCAAACTCTTGGTCAGTCCAGCACTTTACCTATCGAATTCCATTCCTCTGGAAAAACGCTGATACTCAGTGTCGAATTACGAAAATTAAGTTGTGCTGCATTCATAAAGCAAGGCTATTTCAGATAAACACTATCATTTCATAACAAAGTTGGCTTTATTTACGATTTATTCTGAATATTTGATTAATTTATTATTTATTCACAGAAGAGCACAGCTTAAATTTCCTCAGCACTCTATTGGCACAAAATGTTAGCAAATAAAAATGACACTTCACTTTATAAATAAACCCCCCCCCCCCCGATACCTCCTAACTCACAATCTGCTCACAGGCAAGCTCACAGAATTTTCTGCAGGGGTGACGGACCATACCACTGCGCTTGTGTTTATAGGGCTGTATCACTCCACTTACAGGGCCGCACCAGTGCACTTACAGTCTGACACCACAAGTGAAGCAGGGCTGACTGATGGAAATTACCCAGCATGCAGGGGGTGCCTCATGGTTAACACATGGGGTGGGAAGCAGAGGCACCAGGGTGAGTGAGGCATTTCTTATAATTCTGATTACAAGACAATCATTTGAGCTGTACTGGGAGCCCAGAACTGTGGGGGGAGCGGCACGTCTTATGCCTGCGGCTGAATGATGACCTGCAGTTACATTACCCAAATCACTAATCATCACCCAGTCACATGCCAAACAGGCCTCGCAAAGCACTGGTATAAACAGCACAAAGTCACTGTCATCTGTCAGGGCCCAGTGCCATTCAGAGGGAGGACAGGGTACTAAGTGCAGCAAACACCAGCCCAAACACAAACCTAAGACTAGTTATCAGCCCCCAAGTTCAGGGGCGTGCAGAGCAGTGGCCGTCAGCTAGAAACAGGCTCCGGGCTCCTCACGCTACTGCTGAGGTCACAGCAGAGAGCACAGCTGCTCTAACACGCCTCTCACAGACACGCCAACAGCACAGGCGCATTACGCCCCGTGCACTGTGTCCTCATCCTCAGCCAGAGCCAGTTTCAGCAGAGGTACCCAGCAAGCTCAGCTAAGAACGCCGCATGGTCGTGATGACCCCCAATGGCGGCCACTTGTGTATGAGCATCTACAGCTAGCGGCAGAACCCAGCTTTTAGGCTGTTAGCAAGCGGCACACTCTCTCTCTCTCTCTCTCTCTCTCTCTCTCTCTCTCGCTCTCTCACACACACACACACACACACACACAAGTATAGATCCTATCACCCTGTTGCAGGCACAACATAGTCACACACATGCCTGGGTCACACCAAAATGAAGTTAAACAGAACACAGGACACTCCCACATAGTGCAAACACACAGACACTCTCACATAGTGCAAACACACAGGACACTCCTTGAGCATGCAAATCAGCTGTACGAACACCAGGTAAGCTATCAGCTATTGCCCATTTCCATTTTATAGCACTCACTATAGAAAAATAGGAGTGACGTCAGCCGCGTTACACGGCAGTAACTCGCCACGTTAAGCAGGTCCGACTTCCTAGGAACACAGTAAATGAGTTTGCGGTGACCCAGCAGCTTGAATGTAGCGAGCTGCACGCTGCCCCCCCAGCGACGCTGCCCCCCATTCCCAGTCCCAGAACAGACGACTCCGTCCTCCTCTGCCTGAACGGCGTGATCCCGACTCACCGATCCGATTGCCCACGGGTCGGCACGTCTCCAGCAACTTGAGCATGCGGAAGGGCGAAAGCCGCTGGGGTTCGCGGCCACCGTCCCCCATCCCGGGACGCCACCCGGAGGGGGAGTGAAGAGAGCAGAGAAGAAAAGCTGGACTGAAATAAAAAACACTCCCCCCACAGCGACAGTACGGGACCACCAGCGACTCCCCCCTAGCGACAGTATCCAGCCCTTGCACACACTGCTGCCTCCACACGGTGCTGCCAAATGGGGACAGGAGCCCCCCCCCCAGTAACTTTAGGCTACGGGTATTAATCTCGCAGGATGCAGACAGAAGCTCCACACACAGCAGGGGGTGTGTTCCCACACCCAAGCCCCCAAGCCCCCAAAGCCCCTGCCGCTGTCGCCACCGCTCCCGCTAAAGTCGGGGGGGCAGGGTGTCAATCGGTCAGGGTGCACTGACCCCCCCACTGCGGAAGTCACAGGCAGGGCAGGATCCGGGATCCGTGAAGAGCCTGAAAAATCAGGATAGTGATGGCAGGACATGCACTCATGCCTGGGTTCAGACCGCTGATGCCCCCCCCGATCCCTCTCCGGCCGCTTGCGTGGTCTCCACCGCGAAGTCACTGCCGGATGAGCGACACCACCCCCTTTGTGTCTGCCTGCCTGCTAACTGCTATGCGGCTCTATTCACACGCTCACAGACCCGCCTCCTGCTCCTGCCCGTCTCTCCCTCTCTCGCTCGCCCGCTCTCTCCGGCTCTTGTTCCCCTGCCCGCTCTCTCCCTCTCTCATTCTCTTGCTCGGTCCCTCCTATTGTCTGTGCTGCCCAGTCAGGTGCATGCACAAGCGCTGAGAGGAGGAGGGGTAAACACGCCCCCCCCCCCCTTTCCATATCCTTCTCCACGTATCATAAACAAGTCGTCGCTCACACCTCCCCCTGCCCACCCCCACTCCTCTGCGATCGGCGATCTCTGTGAACGCGATGAGGCGGAGCGGCCGGCAGCTCTGCCGTAACCCGTCAGTCTTCGGCAGCACCTCCTCCTGCTCCTCCTCCTCTGCTCCACTCCGTTCCCTCACCCGAGGGGACAGTCAGAGATGGCTGCCCATAATTTACGCCAGAATGAAAATGGTGGAAGGCAAACTCAACCCCGACCCTCCTTTCTGCTGGCAATGTTGTGGTGTCGGGGTGGGCTAAATGCAAAGTGGTGCAATCCCGCCTCACACATCCAGAGCACAGAACGCTGCCTGTTTCGGATCCGTCGGGGACAACAATGCCACACACAGGGCCAGCTGCAGAGCGCCCGTCATCCGGCCCGCCGACCCCGGCTTTGTCCTCCCACTGAGGACCACGGCATGTGCCTCCCGTTTCGGGTCCCGTCCATCAGCATTTTGTGATGAAGCCTGATGTCCCTGCCAGCTCCTCTCAGCCCATTCACGAGGGGAGGGGGTTCAGCAAAGGAATAAAAGGGGCCCCCTGACAATGCGAAGATGAGGACAACCGGGTGGAAGATGGGATCACTGCGACCCACCCACTGCTGTAATGGATCCCACAATTACATATCCCCACCTCCCTGGGCATGACACAGACATACCAGCATGCTGCAGGACACCCCAGGACTATCTATAGAGAGCTAGAGACACAGTGTTGTGGTCATGAAGATGTAGGTATAATTTTTAATGAAAGGCACATTCAAGCAGCTGTTCAATAGAGCTTGTGTGGATCACAAGTATAATCACAGACTTAAATGGTAAAATAAATGACCCCCCCAATCACAGAGGTCACTGAATGGGATGTTAATGAAGTCATGCTTCTCCATGAGATGCTAGGCATAATGAGCAGGTCTGACTGAATACAAACCCATGGAAGAAAGGAAGAGGAATAGGGACTGCAAATATCCCACATGATTTTTATTTATTATTTTATTTATTTTAAATACGAGTTTAAAACACAATGGATAAAACACCAACATTCAAATAGTATCCACCAGACTGGCTCTTTGCATGTGAACATACATGAATGCCAGCACTTGTTTCCCAGACACTTCTGTGTAATGACTAAACACGCAGCCTTTGGGTCAATGGTCCAGAGGGCATCAGGCCTGGAGTCGAGGCAGAGTGTGAATCCCTCACACATGCGGTACGATTTCCCCAACGATGTCGATGCTCTCAGCCCCAGAGAAATGCGTGATGCCCCGGCCGCCTGCCTGCTAACGGGCAGCTGCCAAACAGCCCAGCTGGTGGCGCCGGGATCGAGGAGCCGTTTGCTTGGAGCGATCAGGCACCCCACCGCCTGAACAATGGCACGCATTTGTGCCGCTGAGAGGTCCTGCTGCGCTGCCCATGCAGAAGCTCCTCTCATTTTCCATGGGAATGACACACCACTTCCTAATTCTCACAACCTGTTTGCGAAACACAGTGCGTCATCCATAAATATTGACCGTTCATATAATAAACTGTATCTGAGCAAAACAAGCACTTGAGGAGGAACAGAAAAGGAAAGATCCGGAAAGAAGCTGAAGTGAAAGGGCTTCATTCAAAAAATAAGGGCAGTCAAAACAGAACCACAGATGAATCAATGCATTTCCTTCATTCCAGTTGCTGTATGAAGTGTCTCACCTGGGGAGGAAAGCTGAAGTTGACCCCTACGGCACTGGGCTGTCAGATTTCATTGGGGGGGTGGACAGGTCAGGTCAGGACGCATCCACCATACGGCTAAACACCTAAGGTTCCCAGCTGGCGACCCCCCCACAGACTAACACATGGTCCAATCCGACCCTCCAGAAATGGCCATCTATCTGCCGCAGCCCAGTGTCACCTGGGCGTCCCCTTGGCCTGGTCCAGCCACTTGTGAACAGGACCATACTAAGGAAATTGCACCACATGGCATAGTGCCAAAACTGACACTCCCTCACAGGTAATGCGTCTCATTCTGAACTCCTTCAGCAACTGCTCGTTCAACACAAAGTCAACACAGGGATTCAATGAAGAGACATAATACCAAAAGAGTCCAGACTTTGTCTCAGCTCATGGGATAGTGTCCATGTCTCACAGCCATACAGAAAGACAGGGAGCACCAGGACTCTAAAGACGTGGATCTTCATCTTAATAAAGACATCGGGAACGCCACACACCCCTTTCCAGCGACCTCATGACCCCCCTATGCTCTCCTAATCCATCTGCTGACTTTATAAGAAGAGTCACCAGAGACATGAATGTTGCTGCCAAGGTAAGTGAACCTCTTGATACGGTTGACATCCTCTCCACAGAGACACTGCTGACAGCTTAGGAGGTCATTAAAAGCCTAGATCTTGTTGTTTATCCAGGATACTCGCAAACCTAGACACAGAGTCTTCAAAATATGCTGCATAGGATGCGATACTTACTATTTATAATATTTACATTGTGCACTTCTATCCAAAGTAACAAACGGGAGCAGAGTCCTGCACGGGTCCACTTTTGGAGACCTGCACCAGCCTTCACTTGCACAGTACAGCACCGCACCTGCCCGTGGACCCGTAATTATTTCAAAGTTAAATACGTACCTGCCCGGGCCCGTTACCCGCCCGTACCCGTGATAAATTACACACAATTATTTTTTCTCTGCACCTCTCAATGTGACAACCGCTAGGTCTACATGAATTCTGAATTGAAACAAAAAAGTCCTTTTAACACAAAATCAAATCAGATAGATCAAAGCTATCCATGCTGTGATGAGCGTGAAAGAGAGAACACAACGACACGCTTCAGCAAGGATTCAGACGTGAATGTGAACGTTTGTCGAGGCGGTTATCTAATGGTGTGTTTGTTTTTCTCTCGGAACTCGGAAATTCCGAGTTGAGTGACATCACGCCTGACAATCCCCCGATCAAGCTCCACATCTCGGAACAAACATGGCGGCCTCCATGAACACGCTGCTGTGTGCTGTTGCTTTATATTTGAGCAGATTTGGAGTGAGATCATTTTTTCCAAGACAAACAAGCAAGAAACACGAACTAGTCAAACCACATTAAAAGCTTTATAAAATATTTTAGCACATTCATAGCAATATTCTTTTTCGAGAGGCAAACAAACTACAAACAAACCAAAGACACTAACAAGTGTGGTAAAAATCTGATATTGCATGATAGTATACTGTTTACGGTCATTATATGGTATTCTTTAAATCGACATACCCCCGACATACTGAACACACTGTGATGATAATTTGTACATGATAGTGTAATACATAGATATTTTCGCTTATATGTTATTTTTGCAGGTTACAACGCTGTTTTGATTGACCTGCTACCCAACCATGTGTAATGACTTACCTGCCCACAAACTGTAAAATTCCATAACATTAAAATCTGCCTGTTTCAGCAACTATCTGCGAGTACCCGACCTGGTGCAGGACTCTGGACGGGAGTAAGGAATTTTATCCCTACTTTACGCATCAGCCAAATATGGTCCTACAGAAGCTTACTGTTCTGTACTGTCCAAAATCTCCATCCTCATTGCTACTCTCACTGAAGCAGCTGCACCTTCTCCCTCGTCCTCATATCTCATCACTCCCCTATGGGATATGGGCCCAAGATGAACAGCCAATACACCCAGCTCAGCTTTCTGGTGTCATTCCAGCACTGGCCAGCAGGGTGTCACCATAAAGACAGGACACAAAACCTAAACCACATTTCCCAAAGGGGGGTAAAAAAGAAATCCTGCCAGGAGTATGTCGCTTGTAATCTGTACAGTCGTGTGTGTTTGTGTGTGTATGTGTACGTGTGTGCTTGTGTGAGTCAGTCAATCTGGCTTGTGTATCGTATTAACCAATCAGAGAATGTCAGGGGGCGCCAGCTCCCACACACACACTGGGCGTGAGATACTGGTTATCCGTCAGCTCCCACACACACACTGGGCATGAGATACTGGTTATCCGTCAGCTCCCACACGCACACTGGGCGTGAGATACTGGTTATCCGTCAGCTCCCACACACACACTGGGCATGAGATACTGGTTATCCGTCAGCTCCCACACACACACTGGGCGTGAGATACTGGTTATCCGTCAGCTCC
>JABFEB020000104.1:14392309-14404610 GCA_019775895.2 Stomatorhinus ivindoensis
GCTAGATAAGATTTTAACAACTCTGAGCTATTAGTTAAGTTCTCCCCAAATGAGCTTGATGGGCCGAATGGCCCCCTCTCGATTGTAAATGAATGTTCTTATGTAATACCCATTCTTCCCTCTGACTCAATCAAAGATGCGTTTGCTGGGTGACGTTCTCAGCCTCTCTGGCCTTCATTGACTGGTTGTGTGCCCTCATAGACGGTCGCTTCACAGGCCTGGTCTCCTCCACTCATCCAAAAGGCTAATAATGTTTTGTAGTAAGTGCTGGTTAAACTAGAGCGGAGTGCTCTCCTCAGGTCCTGGCCTGGCGTTCATCGCTTACCCCAAGGCCGTCACCCTGATGCCCCTGGCACCTTTCTGGGCAGCCTTGTTCTTCTTCATGCTGCTGATCCTCGGTCTGGACAGTCAGGTGACCACACACACGCCCCCCACCCTCCTTGACCCCTGTACTTCTGTGACCCCTCCCCCAGCCCGTCGTACAAAGGCCCTCTAAGATATGTGTTTTGTACTTTAAATCAAAGTTTACTTATAATTTCAGAAAGCTTAGTATAAGCCAATTAGTGTTTCACTGTTGCACCTGGGGAGAGATTTGATTTCAGCAAGCATGTAGAGCACAGGTGTCAGACTCCGGTCCTGGAGGGCCAGAGCCCTGCACATTTTTGGGTTTCCCCTCATTTAACACACCTGATTCGACTTCTTGTGCTAATCGCCAAATAGATGTTGAGCCAAATCATTTGTGGTGGAACAGGGAAAGAACTAAGCTACACAGGGCTACGGCCCCCCAGGACTGCAGTTTGACAGCCCTGATGTAGAGGATATGCTTTGAGAAGATGAATGGATAATTCTGTCTCCTTGTTGACTGTAAATGAAGATGGATACAGAAATGTGTTCTTTTGAAAATAGAGGGTTCTCTGTTCACAGTACAACAATCTGAATATTCAAGACATAATCTGTTTATGAAACTTCCAATTTTAACCACTTAAGGGATGGCGTGCACCAAAGGTGGACAGCTCAGGTCCAAAAAGTAAAAATCCAGATGAAGATTTTGTTTCAACCAACCAGTACTCTGTGACTGTGACACTTTTGCTCAAGTGACTGGTTGAAACAAAATCTTGGTCTAGATTTATATTCTGCACCTGAACTATCCATCTCTGGTACTCACATTCACCATATATCAGTGTGTCAGTGACTGTGGTCCTGCCTGTGCTCATTTCCCCCCTCTATCAGTTCGTAGGAGTAGAGGGCTTCATCACTGGCATCATGGACATGCTCCCTCCGAATTCGCTGGCGGGGTCCCTACGTCGTGAAGTTGTCGTGGCTATATGTTGCATCACTTGTTTCTTTATTGACCTCTCCATGGTAACAGAGGTAAGGGGCTTGTATGAATTACTGTCATATTTCCTATTCGCTTTTGGTGATTTATGTTCAGGTTTTATTGATGGGGAATGACAGGTTTGGGTTTTTGTCACGGTGCCGATTACCTGCCCCTCACCCATCTGCCCTATGCCCTTCTCTTTCCAGGGGGGCATGTATGTATTCCAGCTCTTTGACTACTACTCAGCTAGTGGGATGACGCTGCTGTGGCAGGCCTTCTGGGAGTGCATGGTGGTGGCCTGGGTCTATGGTGAGTCAGCGTGTTACACTGAAGGCCTATGTTCCTCTGGGGACAGGAACTCAGTGTAGGAGGAGCACGATGGTGAAGTGTGTGTGTGTGTGTGTGTGGCTGCACATTGATATATACCTACGGGTTAATGTTTATTCAGAAATATAAGGGAGTCTTATACAGGGAAACTGATAAGCTGTCTGATAAGCAGGCCTCTGCAGAGAGTCACTCAGGGAGTGAGACCAGACCACGTTTGCATTCCCATCTCATCCAGCTGTCTTTGACCTGTCCTTTCCCACCACCCCCCATACCCTTACCTCTGTGATTCTTCCCACAGGGGCAGACCGCTTTATGGATGATGTGGCCCGGATGATTGGTTACCATCCCCTGCCCTACATGAAATGGTGCTGGTCCTTTGTCACGCCCTGTGTGTGCGTGGTAAGTTAGTGGGCAGAGGCCAGAGAGCCGCCATCTTTAACCGGCAGCTCTTCGTAGGTTCCACACTGACATCCCTCACAGCCCCTCTGTGTATTTATTTAAACTGTGTTTAAATACATTTAGACATATATATTTTAATACATTTTACTTTTAGGTCAGGCCAGTGTTTCCCAATTTGTTCCTCGGGAACCAAGTAACAGAGGTTTGGAGTAACACAGCCAGTCCACATTTTTGTTCCTTACCGGCTCCCTACTGTGAGCTCGGAGGGAGCAAAAACATGGACCGGCTGTAGGTCCCCGAGGACCGGATTGGGAAACCCCGGTCTACCATATTTGAGGTGAAATAGGTCAAAATCACTGTGGTCTCTAACAACATCAAATAGTCACAGAGAGTTTCCTAGAAAGGACATGGAATTATGTATTTATTTATGAAAACTTCACAGTTTATTGGCTTAAGCATGCCACACATGAGCTATTTTAAATCCACAGAGAAACATTTCGTAAGCAGTAGAACGTAGCATGTTCCAGCTGGAGCAATTGCGCCCCCTGTGGGGAGTATTAGTGACATCAGAGACAGAGTGACCTTTGCACCATCTCTTTGGGTGCCTGGTGATAAAATAAGGAGTAGCGGCCCATGTGCAGGTCAGATCAGATCCAGTTCACTTTGCTACAGTAAAGTTACCCACAAGGTAACTTGTGCATTCCTAAAAACACACAAATTTACGTAGTTTAAACCAATTTTTAGTGCAGTGAGTGACACTAGTGACTGGATTTGATTTGTTTAATATTGACTAAATATTTTTGCTCTTTTTCCCATAAACCTGGAAACAGGAAGTGGACTGCGTGTCCCTGACACCATGTCCGTGTCTGTCCATAGGGTATCTTCTTGTTCCATGTGGTGAATTACAAGCCCCTAACCTATAACTCCAGCTACGTATACCCCTGGTGGGGCGAGGCTCTGGGCTGGGCCCTGGCCCTTTCCTCCATGCTCTGCATCCCCGTCACCGTGCTGTACAAGCTTCTGCGCTGCAAAGGCTCCCTCGGGGAGGTGGGCTGCCTGCCAATGGCCAAGCGGATGCTGGTGCGTTTGTGTGTGTCCCCCGTGTCTGTCATTAATGCCGGTCCCGCTCCTCCCGCAGCGCTGGCAGCACCTCACCGCCCCAGTGTGGGGCAGACACCACCTGGAGTACCTGGCCCCCGAGGCGGAGGCCAAACTGCTGCCCGTTCAGGGGCCGAGCAAGACCACGCTGCTCTTTGAGAGCGTCATCTGAACGGCTGGTCCTCGCCTGTCTCCCTCCCTCCTCTTTCACTGTCACTCCTTTCATGCTCATTAACAAGCTCAGAAGTGACCCGCGCTCACCCACAAAGATCCTGCAGATGTGCATGTTTTCCGCCCTTCGCTGCAGCACTTGGGTGGACGGGAGGCCCGGATGCAGTGCCATTACTGCCCCCCTCCGCCTGGCCTCGGCCCCCCGTTGTCGTGCCTCAGCCCCTGTCCCACCTGGATCCCGTCAGTGTCGTGCCTGTCCTCTGCCATAGCATGCCGTCGGGAGATCCCGCCCTGCTTTGTGTGCCTGTCCTCTCATTGTCCCATTCCTGACCACAGCTGTCGCTACGGCAGGCATGCTAGTCCTCTTCGACCCCTGTCTCTGTACATGTTTGCTGTGAAACCGAAGTACTTCTGACCTAAAGATATTTAATACGTTCTAAATCAGTATTTATAAATGATTGTAGTGATACCACGAATCCAGCATTTAGTTGTGATTTGGTACCATGTGTTTCTCATTGTGGTCGTACCCACTGCCTCATTAAAATGAACAGAAATCAGATTGTTTTATCCCCTTTGTACTTGGCCACATCTCCATTTACTGCTTTCCACCAGTCTGATGAGTTTTTAGAAGTGATCTCTGCCGGGCATATGTGCATTTGCACCATCATCACACCAGTATTCAGACTTCAGGTGCTGAATTTATCCGAATATACAGTACTGTGCAAAAGTCTTAGGCAGTCAAAGAAAATGATGTTTAAATGATCTTTATGTTTGTGTAAAACTATGCTATTATTCCTTAGCCATTTCAAATCCTCTGCTAAAATCACATTATTTCCAGCAACCATCCAATACACCACTACTACTAGCACACCTTGTATGACCTATAAATATCTCATTCACTTTTCAAAATGAATGAAATTAATTGTCAGCTAGTGGTAAATTTTAATAAATACATGGAATGGCTGCGGTGCCCCAGAGGAGAGGTTTGGGAACTGAAGCGGTGTTCACCTACCCAACAAAATATCAGCAACTTTTTGGAGAACATAAGAAATTTTTACTAGTTTTTATTGTTACTCTTATTTTGCCACACTTATTTTGCCTTATTTTTTTTTTAGTCAAACCAAAGTTGCACATTCTACCCAGATTTTTAATTAAGACTTTTGCACAGAACTATTTGTTTCTGTAAAAACCATACATAGGCCACCGGCTGGCCAAAGAGTAAACCACAGTATTACAGCTTTACTTCTTACACCTTCATCACCTGTGAAGCAGCACAGCTCTGCCCATCTCAGTCTTCAGGCAGGAGTCCTGTGTCTGTCCCATAGCTCAAGGTGTCACAACAAGGTGTGTTAGGGCCATGCTTCCTCCAGATGGCATCATGTCTAAATCAGGTCCACATGGTTCTGCAGAGTGAGTAGTCAGAAACTCAGTGCCACCCTGTCCTGAGGGTCCTATCTCCACCTGCTTCAGTCTGAGGTGCCCAGGGGTTGGATGGAGGCCTGCTTTGCTGCGAGTTTGTTTTGCAGTGTACAGATTAAGAGATCTGCTGTGAGCCACTCACCGTGATACATAGATAGAGAAAGCTCATGTAACTGTTTACCACTCTCAGCTTCTTGTACCTGTGTTATCCAGTCAAGGTTGGCAACAATGCCAGTGGGTTCAGTTTGATGAAAGGTTGGCTGTCACATGGCCAGGTCTCTCACTGAAACCCCTCTAAAACACACTTGAGACCCCAGCAGAAAGTGCTCATGTCCCTCTCATTCAGTGGTGGTAACATGAGCCACACACGTGAAAGGCTAAAAGCCACCAAGTAACCTGATACTGCCGCTGGCCCCCATGGAAACCGACCGCACCGAAAATCCTAGACCGGCGAACCTCGGCACAGACATCTTGGTGTGGAAAACAATACAAAGTATTATCCACTAAAGGAGAAGGTTCTGGGAAAACAATACAATGTATTATCCACTAAAGGAGAAGGTTCTGGGTTGCCACTCTGAGTGTAGGAGTGTTAACGTGTTGCCTCTCGTGTGTCACGTCTGCAGTTACGGTATAACAGACGACCTTTGGTGGAAAGCAGGTTCAGATACTCCTTGAGTTACTGGGACAGCGCAGGCCAAGAGACGAGGACAGAGGCTCTTTGTCAGACGTTCCGTTCTCCCAATTATCACCAGAGCAAGACAGCCCGTTCCTTCAAGCTGTTTGACGATACACTCATTTGGTGATGCCATTAAATCATGCTAAACAATATTTGCTGAGGTTAGTATTTAGAGGGGATAAACATATAGTAGTTAATATAAGGTTAAAGAATTTTTGGAATTGATCCCTGTTTATATTACACTAAACTCTCCATCTATGACTCTGCCCATGGTATAATAAAGGTTCGGTAGAAAGCAATCTACCTGCATGACTCAGTCCGCTAGCTGACTGTAAGCCATTTCCCCTCATTCCTGCTACTGATAGAAGTTTAATATAGTTAAATGTTTCCAGATCTGTGTATGTATTACTGTGAGTGTTAATTTCTGTAGGTTTGTGAATGAGTGTTACAGTTCCTGAGGGGCTGGTTATCAGCTTCGTGAAGGGCGCTTGAAGGGGGGGCCTCAGCGGGTCACAATGCCGGGTTTAGCAAAAAGCAATAAAAATCAAGAAGACGGAAACTGCCTTGTGTTCTCACCCTCGTGTTTATTGTCCCACAGCACTTTGCCAGTAAACGCCTTTATGAATCCAGCTTGTACACTCTGTGTAATATGCATATATCTGAAGAAACACCCACCTCTTCTGCAAATTCCTCCCTACAGGTCATTTTAAGGCATGCTTGATAGTACAAACCTACCTGACCTATCTTTTAAAGTTTAAAAAGCTAAACTAATTTTAAATTCATTAAGATTCTCTTTCTCTGATTTAGATAGAAAGTAGTCAAAAAGAGTTAAGACAAAAAAATAACAATGTACTTAATGTAAATATGAATACACTGTTTCAGTAAAATGTCTTAAAATGACACACACTGAAGAGTCTTTTTGTAAAGTGGATTAGTAATACAATGTCACTTAGACGCCTGGCTTTGAAAGCTGTCCCTTCTTCCACCTGAGATGTGTATATTTATGGATGTGTTCCCAGCACTACATTTCCCATGTACATTTTCATCCCTTTTACATGTTTGTGAGGCAACTTACAGACTATCTCAGAGTTAGGGAAAAAAACCTGTTGCCACAGAAACTGCAACCCTGATTGCCATAGAAACATAACTTGCATATTGACCACAGCAGCAAAAGAAAGTAGGCAGGATGGAAATTCTATGATGGGGAGACCTCAAGGTTACAGTTTGGTGCTGCAAGCCACATCCTGCAATGACAATTCATTAACGTGTCACGGCTTGACGAGTCCAAAGTGATAATGATCTCACAGCATAGATTTCTGTAAGTGGGAGCAACTGCAGCATCTAATGTTATGACCAGAAAAAAACAGTTTAATTGATAGACTGTTCTTTTATCCTTTGTGGGATTTATAAAATTGTGTACTCTGTGTGTAAAATCTGGTTTGGTGCATATTTCTGGGCTTGCTGTGAGTCATAGAGAGGCAGTAGAGTCAGTGCTCACCGGCACGTAGGCAGGCAAAGTTGACTGGCCCCTTCGCCAGAGGCAGTGGAGTACAGCATCATGGACCGTGGCGAAGAGCCGGCCCTTGGGGAGGGAATGAGAGAAGAAGCCTCCATGCTCCAGCTGCTCCACCACACAGGCTGAGCGCAAGGGCATATGGAAAATGAGACATCAGAGAGTCAAAGCCTGCATCACAGATCTCGACATAGATACATTAGCACTTCCTGTCATCTGATGATGTGCTGGAAATATATTCCTTCAGCTAATTTTACCCATTAATCTAAATGTCTTATTGTGGTTATCTGAAGCACAAATTAAAGTCACACAAATGAGTCAAAACATTATGATCACCCCCATGTGAAGTGAATAATGTTGACTGTATTGGAAAAATTGGTGTATGTCAAGGTCTGAGACATAATACAAAGTAGGAATGGGTGATATAAACCATATATTATTGTCATACAAATGTAACCGATAAAGAAAACGGTGAAACTTTGATAAACTGCCAATAAAGAATATTGCTTGATAGCATATCACATCAGAAAGGAACAAAATTCCAACCAATGTATGACAGAACGGACGTGTTGCAAACGTAAAGCAAGACAGACTGAGTTAGGAGAGCATATGGCGTGCTGCAGTTTGCGGGATACAGGTTTGCCCCGTTCTGAGAATTTTTGCTTCATGCCTCTTCGGTTTTAGGGAAAGACCTACATTAGTACTTGTTTTCTCTAACTGAAAGAAAGGGAAAATAGCCTTTAGGATTTATTAGCGAGCTGAGACATACAGTCAAATGCCACATAAAGATATTGTAGCGCAATGCATTGTTCATGTGTTTGTGGTGATGCCGGGGTAAACAAATCTACTGCGCTGCCAGTTGTATAAAAGTACAGCACATATAAATAACATACAGTACATAATATTTGATAACTATGTTATTTATTTAAGTATTTACTAGACTGTACTTTTTACACTTGTTTACGCTATGCTATATAGCCTAGGTGTGTAGCAGGTCTTACCATCTAGGATTGTGCGAGTACACTCTATGATGTTCTCACAACAGCAAAATCCCCTCATGACACAATTCTCAGAACATATACCTGTTATTAAGTGACACATGACTGTATTGATTCTGATAAGTGAAACTACACCGTAGAGGCATTGCTTCTGGGAGCAGCGGGCGGCTCAGCGGGCTAAGCCTGTGTGCTTTTCAGCAGAAGGTCACCAGTTTGAACCCAGCCTGAGGCTCCTTGAGCAAGGCCCTTAGTCCCCAGCTCCTGGAGCACTGCAACAGACATCTTATTCTACAAAGAGCAAGTTGGGGGATCAACAAAGTATCAATTATTATTATTATTTCTACTTTATTAAGGTTATAGAAGGTTGTATCTATCATACCATTACTGCTTTTACTGGGCCTATATGTTATTGTTATTTTAGGTTTTATGTGTTATTTGGTATGATTTGGTGGGATATTTTTTTCAATCTGGGAATGCTCAAAAAATCCCATATAAATTAATGGCAATTGCATCTTCGGTTTACGACATTCAGCTTACAGAAGGTTTCATTGGAACGGTCTAGTTTCAGATAGCAGGAGGAATCTGTATACATGGGTCACGTGAGAGATTAGCACTCGCTCAAAAGAAACTTTAGGTGAAGAAAGCGACAGCTCAGCAACTACAAAATATTTTTAAATGAAGATTTAAGGAAAAAACAAGTAAAAATGTTAGTACTTTAGGCAATTTAAAGTCTGTCTTGATGCTGTATACTGTAAACTCAAAGCCATCCAGTAGAACATACAGAATGCAAGTGTTTACAATCACAGTAACCAGCCATTAGTGTTTCAGCTTTCAAACTGAAGAAATTCTGGAAATCAACTGGGGTCCCTGCCAACAAAAATATGCCTGGGGGTGGAGGGAGGAATCGTCACAAAATCAGGACAGATAGTGTCCTGTAATGGTTCAAAATGGAGAACAGCACTTCATTTTTCAATATGGGGCAATCCCGTAAAATGCGGGACATGACAACACTACCATATCAGAGGAGTTCCCTGAAATGACATTTCCTGGAAAAGATACTAGTATTTTCTGCTGTTACGCCCTATTAGGGTTACTATCATTAATGAAAACTGAAACTAAAACTATAACTAAACTGGAAGAAAATCATTCAAAGTAATCCAGCATATTGCCTTTAGAAAACCACTAATAATACTTGGAATTTGTTATGTTAATTTTGAGCATATAATGTGCACTGCATGTACAAGATACTAAATTGCTCTACAACGTTCAGTCTTTCCCAGGAAATAAAATTAGTAAAACCTAAACTGAAAGTAAAAGTATGAAAATATTGAGAAATATATTTAATAAAAAATAAACCACACTGACAACTAAAACAGATGAAAATAATGTAAAACTAAAAATAATACAGTGAAAACTACACTGTCAGAAAAAGAGTACAAATTTGTATCTTTGCTTGTCACTGGAACTGTACCCTTAAGGGACTGCCGATTGTACCCTTAGCTGTAGGTACTTGTACCTTTTAAGATACAGAAATGGACTCTGACTAAGAGTTTTGGGCCATTGGGGGTACATTAATGTTGTTTGCACCTTAGGGATGCTCCTCTGAATCCATTTCTGTACCTGGAACTCTTTTTTAAGAAAGTGTATAAAAACACTGCACCCTCCAACAAAAAGTTGTGGGGACCACCGACAGGGTGTCAGGTGGCCAAGATTCGTCAAAGTAAACAAAAACTATCCAGTCTGATACTGCGCAACAGGGGGGCTAATGTGACACAAATGGCAAATAATTTTAATGATGATCATGGGAGAAATGTCTCATAGCCCTGTTCCTATGGAGCTGTGTAGTCATGCTGACCCCTGTCTACTGTCCACCGAAGCCACCTATAATGGGCCTACGAGGACTGGAATTGGACCATAGAAAAATAGAAGTTCTCCTCATCTGATAAATCTTCTGTTACATCATGTGTGACTGATCAGGCATGTGTCATGTATCTCTGAGATGCTGAACCTACAGTCCACCATTACCAAGCCCCATATGCAGCAGGGTTTCATGCACTGTTTGTCATGCCATGTTATTTTCATGACCATCATCAAAATTATCTGCAACAGTAGCCCTTCTGTTGATTTTTAACACATGGGACAGCTTTCATTGACATCTTGCACCAACACTGTCCAGCACCCTGTCTGTGGATCCCTAACCCCAACCCTAACCCTAGGCTGACTGTCATTGGAGATGCTTTTGCAAATGCTCTAACTCAGTCATCTGACCATAATGATTTGGCCATTATCAGGGTCACTCAGATCTTTATCCATCCATGTCTATTTCTTCTGCATGCAACATGTCAGCTACAGTACAAGTTGGCTTGCGTCCAAACATATCCCAGACTTTCACATATACCATTTTTACAAAATAGCTCATATTATTCACTTCGTGTTGGGGCAGTCTCAATGTTTTTGGCTTATTGGTGTATATATATGGTAAAATGCGTGCTTTATTGAGTTTGCTTAGTTTTTTCATGTGAATGAAAAGATGAAGATAGCCCACTGTCTCCAGGCCAACACAAATGCATTCACATAGAAGCAGCCAGTGGAAACACTGCTGTATAATATTGAGTTTGTGTAATACATTAAGCCAGTTTAAAATGCACTCACACTGACAGGCAGCCATGTACACATCCACATCTATTTCTCCAAAGTTATGGAATATCTGCAAGGAAGTGAGGATATAAAGCAGGCTGACAACTGTCACCCAAGGACAAGACCAATGGCAATCTCCATTCAATGGAAACCCTTAATGTTTACAAAACGTACGCAATGAGCCTTCATGTTGTCCCCTATCACCCCTTCCCTATAACCCCATGAACACTTCAACTTACATTTTTCAGAGTCTTGATGGTTACTGTGTCTATGATGCCGGTGGTGGAGAGATCCAGTATAATGGAGTGGGTGTCCAAAGGGCTCAGGCCCGGAGAGCCAGCAGTCACTTCTGCATTAATGCTGTCACTCCTATTGAGTGTAGCTTCGTCAGGGATTTCTCCATCCTGGTACCCCAAGTTCATCTGACCACTGATGACTCCATCTTCCATCTTGACCCCGTCAGCTTGGTCACAAACACCACCTTCCTGCACACCTCCATTCTCATCTTCCCATCTGTCTCGCCTTTTCCACTGGCCCATCACTCGCTCCACTGAAAATAGTGTTCCAGACCTTGAATTCAGAACCTTTCTCTTGGTGATATGAGAAGGAAAAGGAAAAGTGGCATCAAGAACCAGTACAACCATCCCAACTCAACGACAATTCCACATTGGACGATGTTCTTGCTCAGCCCTAATGTCGGTTGACATCTGCAGGTGTACCTGCTTTCTCACACCTGTTTTTTCGCTTCTTTCCTTGCTTTCCTCTCGTCCCTTTTCTTTTGCCGTTGGAGCTTTGCTACCAGCTTCCTCTTGTGGGTCAGCCGCTTCAGAAAGTCAACGCCACTCTGTGTGTAGCCATGATACATTAGGGTTAGTGACTGAGGTTTGGCAGCCATTGCTACTGTCACTATTGCAGTGACTCCCTTTCACCGTCACCAATGCACTGCTGTTGCTACTTTGCAAGAAACAGAAAATCCTGTTGTGCCAGTGGATTCAACAGCGAAGACAGGAATAATGGACAGTTGGGTTAAATTGCTACATTAATAATTTACAGCTACAATTAGACAGAAAAGTAACCTTCTCCTGTAGAGCCTCTAGATATAGCTCAGCATTGGCAAAGTAAATGGTGCTGGAGGAACGGAAAATGGTGATGCCTGGAACAGTCTCCACCTGCAGGGAGACAACAAG
Organism: Stomatorhinus ivindoensis; assembly: GCA_019775895.2. Taxonomy (NCBI): domain Eukaryota; kingdom Metazoa; phylum Chordata; class Actinopteri; order Osteoglossiformes; family Mormyridae; genus Stomatorhinus; species Stomatorhinus ivindoensis. Next base: position 14,404,053 of record JABFEB020000104.1, read on the forward strand.
ACCAAAGAAGGCAGAACGTCACTCGGGTAAAACCCCCTGCAGGTTGTTGTCCTTTTTCACATCCTTTCCTTTAGTCATTCATCATCGCAGCATTACCACTTCACACCATCACATTATTCCTAGAGCTGGAACCATTTGGCTCACCTGATCGTATGTATCTATATCAAGGTAGATGTCTGTGCCTGGCAACCACCCAAGGATGGAATATTTTGGTCTGAGCAGAATGAGGGAGGAAGAGAGACATGGAGAAAGATGAGAAATGAACAAAGACAGAAATATGAGCAACATTAATCTTTATCTTGCAAAGGACAATGAACACATAAATGACATGGGGAATTCAGTGTAATAGAGCATGATAAATCACTTAGCTTCGTCACAGCTGAAAATATTTCCCCTTTCTATTAATCACACTTTGAACAGTGTGGTTTGGATTATCTTAAATTTCTTTAACCATAAACAGCAAATCATACATGCATGATACTGCATAGTACCCTTAATTTAAAACTGCAAACAGCTAACAATCTGCAGATAACAGAATAAAAGATATGGCAAGAATTT
>JABFEB020000104.1:14407670-14421062 GCA_019775895.2 Stomatorhinus ivindoensis
CAATTAGAAGCTAGATCAGGCAGCACATGTGATAATGAGACATACATAGGTGATTACTTTATCAATTAGAAGCTAGAGGTGCTGTTGGCATACACATGGCCAAATTCCAGAACCGGGCCCAGGGCAAAACTGAGACGGTCAAAATGTGTCTCACCTGTGTCCGCCCCCCTGTGCTCTCCTGGATCAGACTGCGGGACATGGAGGAGGTTACGGAAAAGCACTGGAAAAGTCCTCCCGCTACATTGCTGAGACCCAGAGCCAGAAGCTCCTGTGGATGGGGTGGAGTAGGGGTCAGTGCGGAGCATATTAGAGCTCCACCAGGAGGATGCAGTGAGGGAGGCAGGAGACAGGCCAGCCAAGATGGTGAACAAGCAAGAGAACAAAACCAGGAGGTCCTCTCTATGACTGTAAGATAGCTACTAAATGCATTACTGTCAGTACAGCACTTTGATAAGTGGAATTAATAAAACACTTTTATCCACAATAATTTAAGCCTTTTCAAAAACTTTTAGGCTTGCTCACTTGATGTTAGGTCGATTTATTCCACAGACCACCACGCTGAAGCTTGGTTGCTTCATATTAAATGATTTGTTCCACAACATGCTCACCTTAAGGTTATTTGCTCAATTCAAGGGTTAAGGCACAGCTATAAATTCTGTTATGTAATTTAACAAGTCCGCTAAGAGGTGTGAAGCGGCACAACCTTGAACATAAGTACAAGGACATTAAATTTAATGTGATTCTGAGAACAGGTTTACATGTGCGGACTCAACATGAGCATCATAAAGATTGTGTTCTGTTTTGTGTTAACTTCTAATGAATACTTCATAGTCTACTTAAGGTGCATTTGGGACATAATTGGTTTCCAGAAGATAAGCAGTACATTATACAATTCATATAAAATCTAGCTTATTCATGTCTGTACTTTTTGTCTGTGATGGACCTGCATGCCATTCAGGGGCAGCATAGCTGGATCTTCCTGGGACAGGTGTCAGGGTCACCATGGTTACAGAAGAGGGAAAATCGGCAGGTGTTACAGAATGAGCAGGTTCTCAAGTGGGGTTAATGTGGGACTAATTTTAAGTTTATGGAGTCTATGTGGTTAGTTAGCCTACCACGCAAGTGAAGGAGGGGTGATGAGATGGTACAGTGAACAGGCTTCCTCAGTACTATGGGAGATCAGACCCAATTCACATTCGGAAGATCATTGGTTTGAAACCCATGACTGCCAGAGGTATCATATTCCTGAGGTGCCTCTGAGTTAAAGGGGCAGTTCATCCTAAACTGAAAATGATGTTTTAGAGGGGCTTTAGCACCATATATCAATCTAATTTCTTCTGCTGGGAGCTGCCTAGTTTTGGAGATAGTAACCATAGTAATGTTGGGCTTCTCCTGAATATAATGTGAGTGAATGACATTCTTTCTGTGGTGATTAAAGGACCAGAAAAAAACATTTGAAACATTGAACAGCGATGTCTCTTACCAGAAATCATGACCCAGTTACTGAAGATAATCCACAGACTTTGTTGTGAGCAGTTTAACAAATTTCCTCTACAGAACTCCACAAACTAATGTATCACTGTGCAGAAGTTATCACCGAACAGATAGCACTAAAGCCCCTCTAAAACATATTTTTTCAGTTTTGGGGTGAAATATTTATATCCCATAAATGGCAGGAGGATTGGCTGGGGAAATGCCTGACTCTGACTCCAAGCTTTGCTCTCTCATCATGCGTAAATATGTAAGAATTAAAAAATCACCATGAACCTGTACTTGTACAAATGGAAAATAAAGTATCATTATTGTAAAAACCATATTCAAAATTCTGCCCTAGTACCTATATAATGTGTCCACTGTTCTGTACTGCTGTTGGAATTATTAAGTAAGTCGAACAATACACACAGCACAGGCTTGAATTCATTCTGGATTGCCAGAAATGCATGATAATTTGTTTTCATATCGGTGCAAATGCACATGAAATATGTAGTCAATCATGCTGTCACAGCCATCGATTGCTGCACGTATCACTTTTACAGGTGAATGCATACTTGCATACCAGTTATGTCAATCCCTGTTATTTACTATATTTCCATCCAGAAATTTTCCATACTTGCTTGTACTATACAGGGTCATGGGAATCTGGAATCTATCTTGGAAACTATAGTTGCAATGCTGGGAATAACCCAGAATGGATAATTCCCCACCAACCCAACCAATTCCAAACAGTATAATCATCCATAGGGTACTTGTGTCAAAGATGTACCTGGTTACTGTCCACCTTGTAGCCATGCTTGACAGCAAACGTTTTGCCCAGTGACATGTTTATGGCATAGCTGACGATAGCGATGGCAAAAGCATCCCCAACCACCTCCATGAAAATGCTGATGTCGGGGACAATGGGAGGCTTCAACCTGTGTGCATGGAAACAGGGGGTCCAAAAGATGGCTCAGATAAAAGAAGAGGCTTCCAGAGGGCAAACTGAGGTAGCTGGGCTTAGTTTACAGCTTGACCGAAATATGCACAAACCAAAACTGTAATGTTATAAGGTGTCTATTGTATGTGAAGCACAGTATAGAGTTTCTGGTGTCTCTCCAATTCCTGTCCCCTTATCAGCTAATGTTAAGCTACTGATACCCGTTCAGTAATGTTCAGCTGTATTTTTAATATGAAGTAGAGTATAGCAACTAAATCTTTCATTGAACACTCACCCGCTTGGAATCTCCCCCACAACATCAACGTCAAAGCGGCTCGACAGATCAGCATGGAATGAAATCAGAGTGGCTGCCACAATCTATATGACAAACACATGCAGATGTTAAACTGTCTCTAGGAATTTTAGATTTATTATACTTTGGGGTCTATTATACTATTTTTTTCTAGACATAAGGTCCTCTTTAATTTAGAGGAACCCAATGAAAAGCTCCTTTGCTGGGTGGGTAACTTTGACCATACTGATTACACAAGTGAACGCTGGGGAATAATATCCAGCCTAATGTGAAAGTAGAAACAAATCATGCAGAAAATCATTTCTGAGGGAATATGACCAGTTAATCTTTAGGGTTTCACCTAATAACCTAATAAGCAGTCAATGAAATGTGTGTGTGTGTGTGTGCGTGTGTGTATGTCTAGGTGTGTGGTTGCAATGTTTGTATTCATAGTAATGAGGATCAACTCCCACTTGTTTTTATCAAAAGCCATTTCAGGAAGCAGATAGTAAATGCAGCTCTTCTTCCAGCTGTAATTTTGAAACAATTTCTGGTCTGGAAAATGTCCATATGTCCACAGCTAATGAGTAATAAGGCAGATGGAAGGTGTGAGGGACAAAATGGGAGACGTACGACGATAAGCTCAATCGGGATCGGCAGGAGCAGCCTGTGGCTGTAGACGGCGTTCAGCTCCTTCACTGATATCAGAGCCACGAGGGAGATCACTCCAACCAGCAGAATGGCCACGTTGGTCTCAGGCAGCAGGTAGAATATATCAATCAGCGTCTAGCGAGAGAAGGACAGGAACGTATGAAAGCATAAAGAACGGTCCTTAAGGCCGTACAGAGACCTGTACAAGCATACACATATGCAGCAGGCACTGCTTAATGAGGGTTAAGTGCTGTGGCAAAGCAGCTTTTTCATTATCTGAGAGCTGAAAGCAGCCGAGGCCCAGGCCGATCTACTCTAGGAAGGAGCGGATGAGTAAAGAGGCAGAGAGGGCCTGCGGGACGGCATGAGTGCTTGGCGAGATGCTGACGTAGGCCAGGGAGAGGGGCCCCCTGAAGCGGCGCGGTGCCACGCCAAACAGGTACTTCAGCTGAGAGGCGACGACATGCACGGTGGCCCCCATGGTGTAGCCCCGCACCAGCGGCTCTGACAGGTATGTCGCTACGAAGCCGAATCGCACCAGGCCTAAGAGGACCTGCAGGGAGGGCGCACAGTTAGTTTGAAGGACAAGCTGTGAGCATCTGTGCGGACAGCATGTGTCTAATTGGTGATTGGGATTGCTAGTGTGATATATGGTTCTTCTTTGTGGAGGTGAATGGAAGCCCCGCCTCTGTGTGCTCTCAGTTCTCTCTGCATACTCTGGCTTCCTCTCACAGCACAATCCGGTGGCTCTAAATTCCTCATAGTGACTCTGCACTTCCTGGTACAGGCTCCAGAAGCCAGAAGCCCCGCCTCCAGAAGCCCCGCCTCTCTGTGCTCTCAGTTCTCTCTGCATACTCTGGCTTCCTCTCACAGCACAATCCGGTGGCTCTAAATTCCCCATAGTGACTCTGCACTTCCTGGTACAGGCTCTCCAGCCTCACCGGAACTGGGTAAGCATTCATGGAAAATGGATAGATGGATGCCAAGAGGTGTCATACGCACCTGGAGGATCCCCCCCAGGACACTGGTGGTGGCGGCGACGTTAACCCGATAGGCGTCCCGGGCAGTTACATCCACCTCACCAGTGGCGTTGGTGCCATTAATGAGGAAATCTCTGTCAGGAGCCAAATGCTCTGTCACGCTGCCTACCATTATGCTGATGACTGCAAACGTGCCTGAACAGGACACACACAAACCAAACAAACAAACAAACAAAGTTAATAAATATTTAAGAATTAAAAACACATGAAAATCAACATATAGGAACACACACAAACTGAATAAACAAACAAGTAAATAAATATTTAAAAACAAACACACACAAGCAATATTAGATAAAGAACAGTACATCATATAAGAGCATCTACAACAAAACCCATGAAAGAAATGTAATGCCCAGTAGTAATGGACAAAATTTCACCAATGGCTTTAAAAATTTTGTCAACAACTTTGGAACATTGAAACAACGGTATACTTTGTATTGCATAGTGTGTAAAACAGAGAGCTGGTTTCAAGTGTGGTGTTTTTTGCCACTAGACGTAGCTGCTCACCTATGGAGATGTGTCGCGATGTTCCAAACATGAAGTACACCAGCACAGGGAAGAATGAGGTGTAGAGCCCAAAGACGGGAGGCACAGAGGCCAGCACAGCATAGGCCATCCCTGCAGGAACCAGAAAACATGGCAGGTTTGGCCGAAACAAACAGAGCTGCTGGGGTTCGCTTCTGAAACGCAGCAAAAAGGCCTAATCAACTAAACAATGGTTGTCTAGCTCAGGTGTGCTAGGAGCGTGAAACGTTCCCTGGGATTAATTTTCTAGCCGTTTGAAATTGTCAAAACAGAAGGGCAAATATTGTACACATATGAGGCATCATAAACATCAAATGTAGATATTCCTTGTTTGTGTTTTAATATTGAATGAATAATAACCCAATAGTGAGCAAATATGACCCGTGTTACCTGTCAGTTCCTATAGTGACTGTCTGAAGACTTTAGCATATAGTTCGTAGCTGTGGAGCTACATGGAGAACGATCGGGACCAGACCTCCTCGCTCCCTCCAAGACACAAGCAGACTCACCCTGCGGCAGGTTCATGATGCCCACACTGATGCCGGAGATCAGGTCCCCCAAGGCACAGTCTCTGATGGAGTAGACAGGCAGCCAGGACAGCACAGGCATGCAGCTTACCACACTGCGTCGCAGCCTTTCAACAGAGCAACTTCGACAAAGGGGGGGGGGGGGGGGGACATGGGTAATAGAGTGGTAGGGGCAGGATGTGTTGAGCGGGGGGAAGGAGGAAAGGGAGAAAAGAGAGAAAGTGGATGACATATTAGCTTTGTACACTGTTACACCCCCATATTTGAACAGGCAAAGTCATTGAGCGACGTAGAGCTGCAGGATGAGGGGAGACACAATCGAAAAAACACTGGGCAGGGTGTAAGATGCTACAGTGCAAAGCAACCAACAGAATAAAGTAAAAGGTTACACTTTTTCATTACAGTTTTTATTTTCCTGGTACTATTTACAAATAACTGACAGACTATACTTGCAGCTACTGCTGAAACCATCACATTCTCCTTCGGTCCTAAAGGAGCTTTGAAAATCTGCACACCGAGGTGACTCACGACGGGCATTTTGAGTCAGAACACGAATACGACACGTGACAAGGTAAAGAAATATCGGACTGAGAAGGACAATGTCACGTTTTATGTAGGAGATGAACAAAGGCGCATGTTGCTGGGCAGAGGTGACATGCAAGGGGAGAATCATAAGGTGAATAAAAGCACAGCGGGAAGGGCTTTCACTCCATGGTTCAGGCACAATTTAAATGGGGGGTTAGAATCCATTATTAATAGGTATTCTTTGTCCTGTTGTAAAAACTCTTTTTTCACTTGGACACAATAATTAGCAATTTTGACTGTAAAACTAAAAAACTTCACACCTATAGTAAAAATGTCATTAATATGAATCACCCATTTACGTGTTGCCCATTTAGTATTTACAGTAGACCTGCTGCATCATGACTTTCTCCATCATAGTTTTGACATCACGGGATTGATTCATATTGGGGTTGGGAGTTTTACTGCAGACGACACAAGAAAACTTTAGTAAGTTAAACATAAATAAATGACATGTTCACTGCTGGTTTGGAGAATGCCAAGTGTGTGAGCGTGTTTACAGCAGCCTTTCACGCAGTCCCTTAGTGGCCAGTCGGGACACTCGAGAGGATTCCTGGTGCACCATTTAACTGCTGTACCAGTCAGAAACCAGTGCAAGATACAACTGGTTGGAAACAAAGAAATTTATCTTCAAAATTCAACAACAAACCTTTAGAATGTTAACCCTCTCTCTCTCTCTCTCTCTCTCTCTCTCACACACACGCACACACACACAGACCTATACTCTTATCTTTTTGGGGACCATCCATTCATTTCTATGGGCAAAACCCAAATCCCAACAGTTTTTTGATTGCCATCACAGATTTTTAGGACATTGGATTCCCCTTGTGGGGACTAAAAAAATGGTCCCCATATGGTTAAAATAACAGGTTTTTATCTCATTGTGGGCACATTCGGCTACGACAATGTAACATATACATTACCCCCCTTCCCCACACACACATGTGCACACACACACACACACACACGAGCGTCTGTGTGATCACTTGCCATTTAGCACTGAGTGAGCACAGTGTATGTTTGCAGAAGTGCCACAAGGGTTCGCTTGCATATCACTAACCATTGAAAGTTTCTTAAATGATGTGGTAGAAAGAGACCATGCAGGCAGGGCTGAAAAATTCAGACTACTTTAACAGTTCAATATGCATTATTTTCTTGTTGAATTGTTAATAATAAATTTATTGAGATATTAACAATAATTTATTTAATAGCTCCCCCAGGAAAAATACAAAATGGGCTGGTCTTGTGCGATAGACTTTTGGGCTGAAAAGTCAGTCCCCCTCCGTGCCTGCTCTCACATGATATATTACATTGATCTCACAGTGATCTCTCAGTGATCAGGTGGTAAGGCTGTGCATGTATTTATATTTCTACTCATGAAAGATTTGCTGTGTCTAGCCTCCACTTAATAGTGTGTTTCTATGTTTTGCAGCTAATAATAAAGAGGTGTCTGTTCATAGAGAAGGTGAGCCACTGTTTAACAAACGTGTGTGTAGTGAGAAAGCGGCTAGGGACCTGTCATCGCGGTTAAGTTAGACTCATATATTCCATATTCGCTTTTCTGGTTTTAATAACTTTATGTAAGGTGGGGCGTTTTTAATGACAGAATTGTGATGTCCAATACACGGACATCGATGCACACCGATTATTTTTCCGCTTCAAAACATGTTTAGGATAATGCCAAGGCCTCCAGTTGACTGAATCTGAACTTTGTACATTATACAAGCTCAGTCAGTCACAAGGACACATTAGGCCATAGTTTTCCTTAATAAAGTCATCCTACCTAACGGCAATGCCAGATTATAATACATGCCCCAGCACACTAATTTGATTTTTTAGACTAAAATCTATTAGTATTCCAGGTCTATATACAGGTACGGAAAAAAATTGAGACCACTGTACATTTTAAAATATATCTGCATTTCAAAATTCTGATTTAATCCTGGTTCTGATGGCAGAAGGCTACTCTGCACGGAAGAAGCCCTTCATCTGTGACAAGCAGGGAAGAGCCATGCTGGAGTTTGCAAAAAATAAAAAAGTATATTTTACACAGGCGCATACACATAAATTGAGAAATGAGTAAAATGGAAAAATTTGCTATGGTCTCTTTTGTCGGAGCTTCATATTTCTACCTTTCAGCAAAATTTTTAATTGTTCCAGAAGGTAGTTTGTAAAACAGCGTAGCTCTGTCCCCATCAAACCTGCCATCCACCTCTTACCTCAGTGACTTTTTGAGGTGATCTTTTAGGAGAAATTTGTTTGCAGGTATCCGTCTCCGGGCGACTTCCTCCAGGTGCTCCTCATTCAGCACATCTCTCTCCACATAGTACTCTGTGTACCTCTGCTCTGTCACCATGCTTGTCTCTGTCAGCCTCCGCTGCTTTACTCCGTCTATTCTCTGCTGGTTCCCAGAAAGTCCACAGTCTACAGTTCTAGCTGTGAAATTGTCCTTATGTCTTCAATCATTCTTGCCAAAGATACCGATTCACTTCTCTGTCCATCAGTGAAACGTTCAACATCACGAGTCTTATAGCCCAAAAAGCACTTCCCTGCACAAGTTTTAAATTGTGACAGGTGACCCATCCAGAAGTAAATCTAAGAATGAAAAACTGATTCTTCTTTTTTTTAATTTAGAGCAGGAGTTCAGCTAAACAGAATGAATGAGCGGACTTAAATATCAAGAAATAAGATACAAGAAAGCCTATTCCAAAGAATGGTGTTTTGTATAGAGCTGAAGGAGGGGCTTTGTAGTACTACTGTATGAGCTGTTCACTGTTCCAGTGAGGGAACAACCACCAACACCGCCCCAGCAATTCCATATATACACCTGTAATGGGGTAAGGAAACACCCCCCTCACAATCTTCACAAGATTAACGCTGAGAAAAGTACAGCTGCAAGAAGTCGCACTACATTTCACTAACTTGGTAGAAAAACAACTGGAAAAAACTATATGCTAAATGCTGTCAGAACATAAGGTTCCTGTGTCTAAATTCCCCCAAACAGAACAGTAACTTTATTCTTATAATTGTAAGCAGGCATTAGAAATAAAACAATTTAATTCTAAGGTAATTTGGAAAACTGAAGTGTGTGTGTGTGTGTGTACATTAGATAGATAGATAGATAGATAGATAGATAGATAGATAGATAGATAGATAGATATTCGATGGCCTTTTCTGTGATAACCATTTTTGACCAGTGAACATCTCCAATGTTCTCTTCTGAAAGCAGTGTATAATAAAATTTAGATGTGTCTAAAGACAAAAATAAACACGATTGATTATAAAACCTGGTGATCCGGAAAGTAACTAGTCTGCAGGATAAGGGATGAACGTTTTACAAGAGTCTGCCCATCACGTGAAGAACCTTCCATAATGCTTGCTTACAGCTCATGATAACAGCTGTATGTTTGTTATGTTTGCCAGTTGAGGGTCAGAGAAAGCTGCTCCACACATGGTTACCTGCTCAGGTTTCTGCAGGTATCTCCCCGGTGTTAAAGGTATTCAACTTGCTTTAGAATGTGATATTAAAGATATTCTTTGCAAACTGGATAATGAATTAGATAATTTAAGAAACGTGTAGATTTGGATGCATTATTTACACTTGATGTATTTGTGTATATGTGTAGCTATATATCTTTATATATATATATATATATATACACACACACACACACAGTGGTACCTCAGTTCTTGAACTCATTAGAACTCAAAATTCTTAAAAGTCGAAGCACGCATTATTTAGTCTTATAAGAAATACTATACCGTTTTCATCAAGAAATATGTCTATCCAGCGAATTAAATACTTTCATTTATTATCTGTAAAAACAAAAAACATCGAAAAGGCATGTGATGTTTTAAAATATATGGGTTGTTTACCTCAGGAACTTCATAAAAAGACATGAAAACAACAGCGAAATCGTGTACAAATCAGCATGCGAGAGGGGAAACACAGGAAACTGAATTGCCCGGAACACCTGTGACCCAATTCACAACTCGAACTTTTCAGTTCTGAACGGATTAAATTCGAGGTCTGAGGTACTACAGTGTGAGTGTGTGTGTGTGTGTGTGTGTGTATAAACTGCTTGTATACAGCGGTGGAAAAAATTAAGAGACCACAGCACATTTTGTTTCACTCATTTTTCAATTTATAGGTACGTGAGTAATGTATATGTTTTTTGCAAACTGCAGCCAGGTTCTTCTCTGTTTCTCACTAATGAAAAATGAACGGTCATCTCTGGCATTAGAAAATTACTTCAGCCCTTTACCTGGTTGGATTCTGGTCATTCCCAGTGTCTCTTGCTTCACCTTGTTCTTGTGAACTCATGTCTTTCAATTTTGAACCTGGAAGCGTAGCCTTCTGACAGCAGAAGCAGGGTTAAACCTGGGGCCCGTACCATGAAGTGGGGTTACTGGCTTGTCGTGGCAAGTTGTCAGATTTAAGGTAGTCTGGGCAAAATGTAAGTGAATGAATATGAAGTCCATTTAAGCTGTGCTACCTTAATTCTGACAAGCACAACTGCCATCCTGTATTTACTGTAAATATGTCCATGCTTGTTTTGCATCAGTAAAACTGGTGCTAAAAATCTCCTACATTGTCTTCTTATTTTTTAGGGTAGTTATTAATCAGTATACATATAATTATTTTTCTTGTTTACTTGCTCGATCAGTATTCTATGTTTGCCTAGGTCGCACATGAACATGCTTTATTTCTGTCTGATTGTTGTGTTTCAAAATCATACTTCAGAGGAAACCTTTTCTCAGACATATCCTGGAAATTGTAGCTTTTGTGGACGCTACTTGATCAAAAAAATAACGTAACTACTGCAAATTAAGCTATTTGATTCAGAAATCAGCAACGCTACAGGCAAGCTACAAGAAAATGTAGTTAAACTAACAGCTTTGCTACATGCACACCGAATGGTGGCCAATCTTATCCGCAAAGGGCCAGTGTGTATGCAGGTTTTTGAGGTAACCTTTAATTTAAGTCAGCTGTTCAAACCCAGGTGTGAGGATTCCTCAGCCAATCAGTCCTCTAATTAGTAATATAATTAGGGAGCTGCAGCGAAAACCTGAACACACACCATCCCTTTGTGGATAAGATTGCCCTTGTTATTCTAGGCTCAAGCCGCTTCATAGGGTTTTTAGCCTGACCAGTCTTGCTGTACCACATGTGATCTGCAAGACCCTAACCCTAACCCTAACCCTAACAGTAACAGCTCCCTGTCTTAGAGACACAGGTGCAGTAGGCAAGCATCTCTCAGTAAATGCTGATATGCACAGAAAAGAAAGTGAATTTCTTAATAGAAACAGATCAAATTTCTTACTGACAGGCATTTTCTTGGGAAGATCAAGTAAAGAGAAAGCTGGATTCAGGAAAGGCAGAGTGAAATCATTGGCGTCACCTGATTGAAATCAACTGAAAAAAAATATCAGAAGATGGCCGATGCAATAATAAAGACTTCATCTGTGTTCAAGATCTTGTGAAAATTTAGTGTACCGGAGCCCTTACTGTTTTCATGAAAAATGAATCTTGACAAAAAGCCACAGTTTCTGGACTGGTAAAGAAGATAGCATGCATACCAAAGCCATTCAACTTGTACATAAAATGAGTGAAGCTGGACTGGAAGAAGACAACCATCTAAGGCTGATGAAGGAAATATCAACATATCAACGACCTTTGATGAGCTGATGATGCAATACTTATTGCAGAAAATTATTAAATTATTAAAGTTCAAAAGTAAAAATGCAGGAACAAATCTTCATAAATAGTGATATATCTCAGCTTGACAGCCCCCAGGGGTGAGCAGGGGTGACCAGGGGTGAGCAGGACACGGGGAATCAGGGTCAGGGACACGAAGATTCAGGAATCGTGATTTATTGGGGAAAACAGCAAGACGATGTACACATACGGCTGAGATGTCAATGACAACACTGATGAAACATACTCGATCGCGGACTGAAATACACATGACTAATTGGAAATAACAAGAAACAACTGATGACATCGGGATTTCACACACGGTAAACGAGGGAGGTGTGGCACACAGGACGATCAGGCATGACACCTCTCCATATGCTCCGTATGGCTGCTTCCACAATGGAAGTCCGGAACAATGTCCATTCAGACTCAATGTCCCCAACCTCCCCCGGTACGCAGTTGAAGTTAAGATTTGGCAAACAGGAGCCTCTGCCAGGCATTATATGCTTGGGCCTGTCAGGACTGTCCAGCTTCCCCCCCGCCACCTGAGCCAGCTCACTACCATTGTGATGATCAATTGACAGCTCTGCCCCTCTCTTCCCCCAAGTGTCCAAGACAGAAGGCCGTAGATCAGCTGACACGATTATAAAAATTGATCATCGACCTGTAGCCCCGGGTACGTGTGTACCATGTCCAATTTTGGACACCTTTATGCTCAAACATGGTGTTCGTTATGGACAAACCAAGCATTGCACAGAAGTCCAACAACTGAACACCACTCGAGTTCAGATCGGGGAGTCCATTCCTCCCAATCTCCCCCCTCCAGGCCACACTCTCATAGCCCACATGAACGTTGGCAAATACCAGAGCAAAAGCAACACACCACTCAAGAGAGAGTATAATAATGCTGCTTTTGTCCAAATCACAGGTTGGGTCAAAGGTCATAAAGGTCACATTAATCAAAGTGACAGGTTATGAAGATCAAAGGGGGTCAAATTAATCAATGTGACAAATCGGGGGGGTTGGGGTCAGAGCAAGGACTATTGGTGTTGTTAATTATTTCCAGATGTTGCGAGTGGGGGTGTTTTTTTATTATTTATAATGTGGCGTGTCAACAATGACGATAAACCCGCCCTCCCCAGACACCTATAAAACGTAGCATCCCCGCTCTCACCCCCCACTCATTGTGTGAAAAGCATGTCTGTTGCCAAGACTACAGCTCATGTCTTGAGCCGTACATACTATGACCAAAGCCTCCTGGGGTCACACGGGGGGCCTCCAGACTGCAGAGTGGAGCAAGATAGGGGGGACAAAGTGGCTACTGATGACATCAGAGAGTGGCTGTCTGAAAGACAGTTATACTTTATATAAACCGGTTAAAAAGAATTTCCCCAGGAAGAGAGTGTTTGTACCGAGAGCCATGTATCAATGCTGGCTGATTTATGTGACATGCAAGTGCTGGCGACGTACAACGACGCGTTAAAGTATCTCCTTACGGTAACTGATGCTTTTTCTAAAAAGGCCTACTTGTGTACGTTAAGAAACAAGACCGGAACAGAGGACTTCGATTCTATTTTAACCAATGGGGACGTACCCCTCAAGTTACAGACAGATGCCGGTAAGGAGTAACCAAGGGGACGTACCCCTCAAGTTACAGACAG
>JABFEB020000104.1:14430167-14443634 GCA_019775895.2 Stomatorhinus ivindoensis
AGGACCTGACATACAGAAGGGGCAGGACATGGATCACAACAGGACCTGACATACAGAAGGGGCAGGACATGGATCACGACAGGACCTGACATACAGAAGGGGCAGGACATGCATCACAACAGGACCTGACATACAGAAGGGGCAGGACATGCATCACAACAGGACCTGACATACAGAAGGAGCAGGACATGGATCAATCCTGACAATATGGAGCCAGTGAAGAAGAGGTGTAAGATGATGGCATTTAGGCTGACTGAATACCAGACGTGCTGCTGCATTTTGAATCATCTGCGGTGGTCTGACAACACAAGCTGGCAAACCTGCTAATAGAGAGCTATACTACTCTAGTTATGAATTAACAAGTGCATGGGCTAGACGTGCAACTGCATGGACACAAAAATAAGGCCTGATCATTTAATTACACATGGTTAATCTAAAAGTTCAGGAGATTGCTGTTATGTGCTCAGCAAAGATTATCTAACATTACCCTTAGGTTCCTGGCAGAGCTTGATGGAGACAGCATCGATGATAAAGCTGAACAGTGATGTCATGATATCAGCATTGATGATAAAGCTGAACAGTGATGTCATGATATCAGCATTGATGATAAAGCTGAACAGTGATGTCATGATATCAGCATTGATGATAAAGCTGAACAGTGATGTCATGATATCTGGCTGGCAGGAAAGACGAGTGATGGATTGGTAATAGAGAGATGTAACTGGAGGTGATGGTTCCTCATCCAGGCTGTGATGTCAGTAAGGTATGCAGAGATCTGAGCAGACACTGTGGTGTCATCAGGAGGGAAGGTCAGGTATTTCTGGATGTCATTGGCATAGTAGAGCGGCGTAGAAGCAGCCATGTGACTGGATGATCAGACCTAGAGAGGTAATGTAAAGAGGAGTGGACCAAGGATGGAGCCATGGGGGTAGGGCCCACACTATGAGAAATATGGAGTCACCAATGTGCTTAACAGCTTGGGGAGATCATGCAGCATCCACCCACACAGAGCTGGGGCTAGGACATTAGATGCCTGAAGCCATTGTGCTCACAGAACCACTTTTCCCTATGTTTGTAGCATATGGAATTCTTTTTTCGAAGTGAAATTATACAGCTAAGGATAATTTAGAAATAAGTAAAGACAACGACATGGAAAAAAAAACAAGGACTCATATCATACCCATCGTTTATGTGTAGCAATTCGTTGAATTCGCTAGTTATTGGGGATTTGTAGAATGCTGTTTCCAACTTCCAAAATTCCTAGAATTACACTGAGAATTTCTTTCGAATGGCTCATTGGAGACTAAAACACGAATCCTTTATAATTTTAACATTTTTGAATTATTTGAAAATATTTACTTTTTATTATTACAAATTGTAATTTTATTATTACAAGTTGTATTCTGAAAGTTGACGAAATACTGACTTGTTTTGATCGTTTCTGTTATATTTACTCACAAATTTGGACATGTCTTCTGCAAAGAACTGGATGTATAGAAGGAGAGAACAGGGTTCGTTTGAATTGTATTAATTTGACTTTTCTTCTATAAACTAGTTTTACCGACAATTTCGGCATAGATATTACAGGTACGCTCAGATTAACGTGTGTATAACTGACCTTAAGAAATTAACTAAAACTGACATTGTGCCTGCGTATAGGGAGTGTTTGATATCTGTTAATTAATCGGCGTACTTTTCCTTCAAAATAAACAATCAGCATCAATACACCATAAATAGGAACAATGTTTCAGAGTGATCTGGGCGTTGTTTTGGTATGTTTTTTTAATAGAAATATCTTTAAAACATTGTAAGATTCACGTTTTGTTTCCTTCGGGAAATCTTTGCGGAAGTGAGTCCGCGTTCCCAAAAGGCTGTTTGCGTTCGGCAAATTCCTTTCGCCTTCCCTGCTGTGCTGACGGAAACCTCAAAGGATTTTTCCTCGCCTAGGCTGCAGAAGTTCCGCAGTGTTTTGCGATGACAGCCGGGCTCCGCCCAGCCGCTGGGACCATGTGGTCCTTCCGAGGATTGTTGTGTTTAAAGAGGTCGTTGGTGCTCCGTGAAACATTAGAAGGATGTGGGAGAAGGATCTGACTAAAGAATGTAGATCTGAATACAAACATCAGCCTTGTCTTATTTAACTATCAGTAAAAGGTAATAGTTATTGTCTGTATTGCGTATATGAATAATTTAAATCCATTTGTAATGTCATGCCTGGCCAGTGCGATATTTCGTTTTGTTTTACTTGTTACATGTTTCATTTTATTGTTCTGTATTGCGCACTTAAGCTAGTGTTATTCTGTGACAGGTGCGCCTGACAATGGGCAGAAGAGAAGCTGCAGGTGACAGCAGCATGAGTATGGGCGATCGGTGCGACCTCGAAAGCCTGCAAGGCATCGCCTTGTCCGGGGACTGCGCCAGCTCAGCCAGCAGCGACACGGCGCGACAGATGGATAAAAAAGGCTCATGTCAGCCTGCAAGACCTCCGGAAGAGGTGAAGAAACACCAGCACAAACACAATCTGAAACACAGGTACGAACTGCTGGAGACCCTCGGCAAAGGAACATACGGCAAAGTGAAGAAAGCGATCGAGAAGAGAGGCGGCAAGACTGTGAGTGGCATTCATGTTCATCCATACATTCATCCATACAGCCTGCTTGTCTCTAGGTATTATAGGCCTATTGATTAGGTTATCCGATATAGCGCACTATACACCAGGCCTAAGGATAGTACAGTCACATCGAATAGCTGTATGTCTCTTAGTAACAAACTGCCTGGATGCGTTGAGCTCATCTGCCTTCGCAGCATTGACTATTATGATCGTATGACGTTTCAAATTTGCGTTTTGCAATGGTTACATCTAAAACATATCAAAATAGTTTCAGCTGTTTCGCAGAAATACTAATACTATAGTGAAATTGAATTTTATTTGCAATTTTTTATTTTGAATTTTATTTTTGTAATATTTTGGCTGAAAAAAATGTTTCTTCTCCGCCCTTATTTGTCAAGTCAGGATCACTTGATAGGCTTAGACAAAACGGAGTCCTATACCTTTAACGTTGCAGGTGTAGAAGGGCAATCTTATTAGAAATCTTCCAAAGATTATTATTCTTTATGTAGCAGAAAATGGACATGATTGTGTAGCACTACACTGCTGCTGCGTTTATCATACTTTCCTGGACTGCGTAAGGATGTTTATCTGGCCGTGGTACGCGCGTTTGAATGGCTGGCTTGCAGGGATGACTCCATCACATCCAATCCACGCGTTTCCGTTGGGCTTCCAGCATTTGGATGCCTCTCTCCTTAGTCACCGGAGCCTCTCTGCACAGGGGTGATAAGACAGTTTCATTATAAATGTATTGTTTAGTTGTAATTCTGAAGTATTTCTCAGCAAAAGGGCTAACAGCCCCCGGTAGTTAAGGGACTGTTGTAAGTACATGTACATATAATACAAACACGTAAATTACGTCATTAAATTACGAGAAATTTTGTGAAGGACCGAAGTACAGCAATTTAGGTGCGATTCTGCGAAATATTTAGCTTAAAATATTCAAGTAAAAGTTTACTTTTATGTTGGAGAAGGATTAGTCCAGAAAAAAATAGAACAAAAACTACTCTGATGTGAAAGGTAACCATTATTTTTGTTATGGATTAAGAAACCTTTCATATTATTTAAATACCTTTTAGCCTAGACTATAATAAATCTGACAAGTCTGATATATTTTCTGCACATTTTGCACTGTAGTAGTTTTTTTTTAATTAATATGTCAAAAAATTTGACCCAAGTCTGTTATTTTTGGTGTTGATAACACCATGATTAGTTCATACTAGCATGCGTTCACCAACAAATCACTTGTTCCCCATCTTGTGGACACGTTAGGGGCGTGTGCAGCACAGCATTTTTGATGTTCCAGTAAGAGCAGTCAAAAACACATTTGTGGAGCTGGTGGTGAAAGGGAGAAAAAAACAAGGTGGAAACTAATACTAACTGCAGCCATTATAAATTACAAGTAATAAATCATGAAATGAAATCCAAGTCAAAGTCAGATCGAGTCTTCTTCAAATTGGAAAGCAAGTCTGACTCGAGTCATATCATGTGACTCTAGTCGCCCATCTTTGATAATAATCCATCAATCTTCTGGCTGCTTCTCTTGGGCAGAGTTGCAGGGGGACGTGGAGTCTGCACCCGGCAGCACATGGCTGGGGTACACGCTGGATGGGATGTCAGTCCACCACAGTCCATATACAACCATGCTATGGGCCATTAAGAGCTGCTGATTAGCCTAACTGCATAAGGAAACGTTTAAAAGCATTTATTTCGAAGGCACTTTTATCCAAAGTGACAGGTAATTGAGGATCAGAGAGCAGGGTCTTCCAGTGCACATGACGCATTTGGGCTTAAGAGCCCCACACAAGGGTCCAAAACTGACATCATTGCCTGACACAGAATTTGAACTAGTGACTCGATCGAAAGGTGCTCACTCCCAAAGCCACACACTGCCCTGCATTGTCAGGGTTGGTGCTCTCTGATCCCACCTCCTTTGGTCTTTCCCCTTTGACCATTCTGCTCTTCCCCTTCACTTCCTTCACCCTGCTGCTGCATTGGTAGGGGGGTTGAGCATGTGGCTTAGTCATGGGGTCTGTGGTCATGGGTTAAGGCTGGCTGAGTCCTGTCTCATGTGTTATTTTGTATTTATTGTTTTGTTTCCTAGTGTTTTATGTTTTCCTTCTTTGCATATTTAATTGCCTGCCCTGCTCTGTGCTTCTCTTCAGTCATTGTATTAGGTGTTGTCATGTTATTCTGTGCTACCCTGCCTGGTTTCCTTTTGTATGTTTCATTTCCCCAATGAACCCCTGTTGTCTCTTGGAGCTGCGAGTGGATTGTCACCTTCTTTTCCTTGCCTGCACCATGTTCTGTGTCCGTGACACTGCATGACACCAGGACAAGGTGCAGACTCCACAGACTGGGTGTTTGAATGTCACCTCTGTTCTCTGCATATAGAGTTTGCATTTTCCCCCGTATCATGCAGATTTCTTCTGTGTGCTCAAGTTTCCTCCCACAGTCTGATTTGGCTAATTGGCCTTTCTGAATAGCCCACAGTGTGTGTGTGTGTGTGTGTGTGTGTGTGTGTGTGTGTGTCTGTGCCTAGCAGCCGGCTGCCATTCTGGTCACAGTGCTATATGCTGCCTAGGATGGAAATAATCATGATAGTTGTAGTCATGCTTACCGTGCAGGTATTTAGGAGGAAGCATTTACAATATGAAAATGTGAATAATCATGTTGTTATATCTCTCAGCCTGATGTTAAATGTCCCAAATTCACAATATGAAATCAGATTTTTATTTCTCTGATGGTGACACTGTTACTGGTGGAAGGCACTGCAGCCAGCCCAATTGTCCTGCATGCCATCTGATTTCTGACGTTTTATCAATGCATGTCTTGCTATGTGTTGCACTGCATAACTCAATGCATTGCTGAAGTGCATAAGCTGTTTGTTTCCCCTCCATGCTCTGCTAAGCTTATAAATTAATTATGTACTTAGCAGGAATCTGCATTTCCATCACTGAAGCAAATGCAATACACATCTCGATGCATTCCCACCAATTTGATGCATTCAACATACGTATTATGCAACAACCAATGCAACACGGTATGATTCACTCCTATTGTGATGCAGTGTGATTCCACATGTTTTGATTAAACACAATATGATTCAACTCCATATGATGAAGGATATGATGCTATACAATTCACTATGGTACAGATACAGAAACATTGACATCAATAAAAAAAATATTGGTCATATTTTTAAATACTAAAGGCATAGGGGTTCTATACTAGTGATAACACATTAAATAATATTTTATCATTCTGAAGATGTTAGAAATGATGCATCTTTAGTTCATCCCAAATTATGTCTGCGTCATACTTTTTTTAAATTGGGCCAATTACATTGTGACCTTCTATGTGAATCAGTTAATCTTATCTTGAGTACCTAGCATTATGCTTTCTTTGGTAAAGGCGCAAGTCAGACAGAATCCTGAAATGTTTCCCTGGCGTCTCCCTCCCAGTGATTTATAGAAACACTTAAGAGTATATTCCTTCACAGCCACACATTCCTGCCAGAGCGATAATGCCAGCTATGTTTGCTTAGTTTTTCATTTATTAAAAGCATTGCTTTTCTTTAACCTATCCATCTGTTTGGCATTTTGTACTTTAGTGAAACGTACAAAAACAGATTTCTGTCGTCAGTAGAACGGTATTGTTCTGTATTTTCCTGTCCTCTGTGTACTGGAACAGTACAGGGTAATAGTGTGCATTGTCCTAGTTCGCGTAATGTTATACAACCTCATGCAAGCACAGCTACTCCCATAAAGTTCATCTTAGCGGTTTCTGTGATGCCTGCCTCCGCCTGACACTTGTCATTGCCTTAATTGCACGGTCACAGGACAGTAGTTCTTGCCATGCAGAAATAATGCAGCCTGCCTAGCCCCCCTTTCTCACCACCTGCGGCAACAGTAGTCATTGGACAGGCAGACTGGTTGCTGTGTTATTTTGAGTGTGATGAGCACCGTCAGCCTTGGAGCCCGAGATTGTGTGAGTCCTGTCTAGAGGACGTTACTGATAGCACCACGTGCTATAAATAGCCCTGCTGAGCACATGCCCACGCAGCAGCCTGATGTCCAGCTGGAGGAAATGCTGCCCTTGTGGGGGTGTGCGGCTCTCTGGGGGAACAGCATGCTGCCCTTGTGGGGGTGTGCGGCTCTCTGGGGGAACAGCATGCTGCCCTTGTGGGGGTGGCGGCTCTCTGGGGGAACAGCATGCTGCCCTTGTGGGGGTGACCAATTGTTGCATGAAACAGAGTTTTATCACCCTCAGCAGTAAACCAGTGCATTGTTTCAGGTGTGGAATCAGTTGTTTCCTTATGCCAAAAAACTTACATAATATAGATGATGGCAGCCACAGCTGCGACTGAATCTGTTGCGGGGCCATCAGCACCAAACTAGTATCGAGAACCACAACCAGGCCTGCATGTTGTGCCATGCTGCATTCTTCTATTGTTATTTATGAGACACTTGGTGGCAGGTCATGCTCACAGAGCCCTCTGGTGGAACAAAGGCAATACTGTCATCAGCATGCATAGGGAAAGAAAAGCCTAGAGTTTTGATGGATCAGGATGGGGGCTGTGAGAAAATGCTTGTTTTCTGAAAGATGTTCATGGATCCAAGCAGTGTGACTGACGAGCTTGACATTGGCTCTTGCACAAATACTGCTCTGTCCATCTGGTGAATAGAACTGGAGACAGATTGTTTTGCTTGTTGCCATCGCTACATGACGCTCCTGAGGGATGAGATTTTTTTACACCAGTTAATACTGGTCATAGGACAACTTGGCCTGTCATCTGTGTGAGCATGTGAAGTATGTGGAATACTGGTCAATCAGCAGGGAAATCAAAAGGAACTCCAGCCCAGAAATGACTGAAATGTGTGAACTCCTCGGGGCTTGTCTGTGCAAAGACTTCACCATATTTCTGTGTAACACTCACATTAAAGCCTAATATTTTACAGCTTTGGTCCATTCTGAACAATAATCAATGCTGCAGTATTAGCATTCATTTATATCCAAATTAACTCATTTTAAATCTTCAGTATACAAATGAAAAAGCTGTAGTATTCAGTTTTGGCCTAGCTGGTATTTTTCCAATGAAATAATGATGCCAAGCTTTGTGTCTGATAAAATGAGTGACTCTCTTGAGGAACTTCATTAGGGATTTCACTGATTCAATTCCTCACACGTGAGAGAAGACATGCTTCAGTTGCAGGGTCCAGGGAGGGCCTTGAGTTCCCAGCCTGGGACCCTGTTTGTGGAAGCACACTTCCTGCCTAGTAGGTAATCAATAGCATAACTTCAGTGACTACAGCTGTTTCTATTTTTAACTACAACTGGCCACTCAGGTCCCAGGGTTTATGTTACTCCTTGAGGCCTGAGAGAACGTGTTTCCACTTCCTGTTTTGATAAAGCTATCAGCACTGGAGTTTGCGTCCACGGGGACAGTGCGGGTGAAAATGTCTCAGTTGAATGATTACTTAAGAACATATGAAACTTCTGGACATAAATGAGAAATTAATGCCACAGTGTGCTTTTGTAGTTACCTGGGTAGAGGTGAGACCATGTGTATTGTGTGTATATGCAGTTTTAGAGAAAATAAAATGAAGATTGAAGATGAAATAATTCATATACACACAACAATGTCTGGATTGGTTGCAATATCAGAATGAAGGGGAAGATGATGGAGTGAGGGTAGAGTTCGAAGTCCTTGTTTACAGAGAATGTCTGAAGTCTTGCTGTCTTTGACAAGCTGTGTCTAAAAACTGATCATAGAGTAGAATGATCCTGACATGCAAAGAGATGCCCAATTGTGTTTTTACGTTTCAGCTCCTAGTTACTATGGTAACTGGGAATTAATCCAGGCTCTCATCACAGATATAAATATCACTTTTTTGAGAATTTTGTGGCAGTGTTTCCAGGTTTTTAGCAATTCACAACCACCGAAAACCCTCCTTTTTTTTTCATAGGTGGCGATCAAATCCATACGGAAAGAACGCATCACTGATGAACGGGACAGGATGCACATTCAGAGGGAGATTGAAATAATTTCCTCGCTCAGGCATCCAAACATCATCCGCATACATGAGGGTGAGGAAAAGCTCACATAATCTCTCAGCTCTGAATGACCGTCACAAGCATGTTTGACACTGTTCCTATCGTCAAATGCAAACACAGCCGTCCTCAAGATACTCCAGCATCTACTGTCTGAATGGAAATCCCTGCCTACATTCCCAATTTCTCTGGATGTCTCCCAATTTTCTATATTGCCAATATTACTTATATAGCTGATTTTCTGTTTCTCCCAAAAGATTTTTGATTTTATGCAACCATACTTGGATGACTTGACCGTTACCTGTGTCACTAATAAGCAGATTTTAGGTACAAACCACTGTTATATTCTAGAGAAACTCTTCACTCTATTCTGCTTACTATTTGTGTTTAAACCATGGGCTGGGGGTATTAAATTCAGTGTGCTAAACTCCTAGGACAGTCAAGGTTATCTTGTAGTTTTATCCCTGGAAAGCCACCCCCAAAAGTGACAATGTTATGTTACAGTGTTTGAAAGCAAGGACAAGATCGTGATCGTCATGGAGTTTGCCAGGGGAGGCGAGCTGTATGACTACGTCAATACGAGGAAGCGTCTTCCGGAGACTGAGGCACGCAAGATCTTCCGCCAGGTTGCCTCCGCTGTGCACTACTGCCATAACGTAAGCATGTAGTGCCATGGGGAGAATGTGGAGTACTTTTGGGAGGAATAAACAGCACAGCAGATGTGTCTGACATAGCACTTGCAAACTTTCAGGTGGGAGAATATGTGTGGAAAGACTTTACTGTTTGATGACAGCGTGTACTGGTATGCAGACTGTTTGTTATTGGGGGGGATACAACTAAATAATGTGAATAAAAATGTCTATTTTCAGAGAGGTTGAATGAAACCAAATTAAACATTGGGGGATACATGTCCCCCACAGTTTCTACACCCCTGATTCTCACAAATGGGATTTTCACTAAAAACTCACTGAGACCTTGAGTCTGTGTTCTCACACTTGTTCTTAAATAAGTTCTTAAATAAGCAACAAATTGTACCACATCCTTAATATCATAAAAAATATATATATATAGCAAAAAAAGATTTTAGCTAATTAGTTAAACCCATCAACAAGCCTGGTGAGACTGAGTAATGACATGGTCTGTGTAGTATGCCTGAGTCTACATCAGCGGCCAAAATTGTGGAAACTCCAACTTTTAGATTATACAGAACTTTTAGATTTCACAGAACTTTATTCAACTGTTACTTCAGTTACTTATTCTATTGTCTGCTGTATATTTGCAGGCATGGTGGTGCAGTGGTTAGCACTGTTGGCTCTCACCTCTGGGACCAGGGTTTGAGTTTCTGCCTGGGTCACATGTGTGTGTGGAGTTTGCATGTTCTCCCCATGTTGTCATGGGGCTTCCTCTGGGCTACTCCAGTTTCTCACCACAGTTCAGAGGCATGCCGAGGCTAATTGGAATTGCTAAATTGTGCATGTGTGAGTGAATGGAGTGTGTTGTGTGATGGGCTGCCCCCCTGTTGTGTCCACAGAAAATGAGTTCCTTATTGCTGCCGATAGCCACTTCAGTCCAGCCTAGAAAACGTTGCCTAGAAATAAACTTCTTACTTTCAGCCAGGAGACATTTGCACATGTTGCTACTCTGCTCAGTGCTATATCCAGAAGTAATATTCCTATACCCACAATGTATCACATTTAAGAGGGATATTAGCTTACAAAACATGATGTAGTGAGCCTGTGTCCTTGGGCAATCCCAAAATATGTAGCAGCGATTGAAAATCTCCAGCTCCCTGAGCCAGAATCTATAAATAAACATAATGAAACATCTGATACTTTAGTCCGGCAGTTCTGCCCCCATTTTTGTGACAACCCCCATCCCACCGCCACCTCCAAATTCCACATTTTTGGAATTTGTAGCCCTCAGGGGATAATGATTGAGATCACTGTTGTACAATGTAATCTGAATTTTGGAAACCCTCCATGTAATTTGAAAATGATCACGTTACTTGCTTCTGTAAAGACTCCATAATAATACCATTTTACATGAATGAAACCAGTTTTGAAGGTCATAATGTATACATATTTATACAATATTGTATTATACAATACAATATTACATTCAGTCTTAAAATTTTTCTTTATGTATAACAAGCATGTGACCACAGCATTATTACAAAACAAAAAACGAAAGAGATGGGGAAAGAAACGCTCTGAAATGACAGTCAGCGGTCTGGTAATATTAACAGGGTCCACATGTTTGGCATTTGGCCAGACAAGTCCAGATTTTCAGCTCGATGTGCAACATCCAGCGCAAGGTCTGGGCAGACACTGAATTGTCCTCCTTTTCAACATTGATATAATTTGTAAAGGACAAAGTATGGCTATTTACAAAATAAATAATTTCATACACTATGATACATTTAAATTATTTTATTACCCTGAATTGTGGGGGGGCATGATCTTTTATCTGGTTGTTAGAATAGTACTTTATGCTGTGGGTAGGAACAGCAATGGAAAAGTATGAAAGTGTGAGAATTAATGTAGTTTATCTATCGATTTCAAAACAGATTTCATCTTAAATTGCTTTCAGCTCTGAAAAGCCGTCCCGTTTTTAACCCACGTTACATCAAACTGCCTCCCTACCATCCTCAGGATAGGGATTCCCAGCCTAAACAAGCCTCACAGTCTGGTCCTGCTTAAAACACCGTATAGTATGTCTTCATTTCTGTAGCAGTAAAGGGCCCTCACATGCTGACTTTATAGCTAAGAATACATGTGTCCCTATATGAACAGTTGGAAGACGAATGGTTATGTGTGTTGGGGCACAAGTAAAACACAGAACAGAGTGCTGATAGTCTGCAAGACATAGAACATCACTGCTGTGATGAAAATGTGAAATGAACTGTTTTACAAAAAAACATTTCTCGTGATGTTTCTAGTTTCAAGTTTACTCACATGGGGTTTCAAGGTCCAGTTACCTCCACCTTGGGAAGTATATCTGTGGGTGAGAGGAGTTAAGGAGTGGAAGCAAGAGTGAAGGAGACAAGGGAGACTTTAGAGACTAATGTAATGTTTGCGTTATCATTCAGGATTGTTGTTAGGGTGCGTTAGAGTCTTCATGCTGTGGTGTGTCACTGCTCTGTGTGTGTGTGCTCGTGCTGCAGTGTATGTGTATGTGCATGGAATATCATTCCAGAAACTATGAGGAACCACATTGGGACTTTGCTCACTCTGGGGGGGCTCCATCAACAAATCAGGCGCAGGGAGTAAAAATAAACCCTTTGAGAAGAATGCCATGTTTCGGCCATCCCAGGCCTGACCTTGCAGCTGTACATATTTCTCACATGCGCTGACTGTGTAAATAAGGCAACTTCATCCTGGCATTAAAATAAGGGGAAGCACACGAAGCTCCTACTGATTGTGAACATTCTTATAAATGTACAAAGCTAGTAAAGCAAGGCTCGTTCAAGAATGTGACAAGTGATAAAAAAAATATACAGATGTTCAGAAGAAATATACAATCAGAGCTCTCTTGGCACCAGTGGACTGTTAGAGGAAGTTTAGAGTTTGACCCACTTTAGAGACATGTTTGCATCCGAACAGAACAGCCTGACACTCTGACTCTCCAACCTAATCTCAGTCTCACTGTCTGATTAGCCGTATTGTATAATAACTCAACACTTTTCCCCTTCTCATGCCCTGACGACTCGTGCAGCACAGCAGATAACAGCACCTGCTAGCTGGGAACCAAGGGCTATATTTGTTTGTTTTCCAGCGACAGATTCCAAATTAAATGTCAGCACTGAAGAATATGAATGGCGGGCACTATAGGGGGGCTGCTATGCAGTTATCGGAAAATAAATCCCATCAGGGAGGGAGGGTGTGTCAGCTTAGCAATGGCAAGAGACTTTCTCACACTCTTCTGGGAGGGAGTGTTATGCTCTGTCCTTACACTCCCTGATTTTTCTGCTGGGTCACCACAGAGTCACCAAAAGTAGAAGCAGAGAAACAGCAGATATAGAGGTAAAAATGTATGTTTTAGTCTGTATCTTATACCTACTACCATAGGCAGTTCTCCATATTTTTTGTATTCATTATATATCGATTTGTATACATGTATATCACAGCTTATACCCCCCTTTTAGCAAGCACGTCCACTTTTTCCTGTTTTCAGTATGTCAGTATGCCCAGGGGGGTTGGGGCAGCCAGTTGACCTTGGACCCCCAGAGGTTTTTTTTTCTAGTTTTTGGTTCCTCTCCTCCATTGTTTTCTGGCTTTATTTATTTATTCCTTAATTAATTCCTTTCCTTCTTTTCCATTCTGTATCTATCTCTAATGATGTTTCATGTATCACAACACATCCATGTAAATAGCTTTGGGACAACTGTGTTGTGAAAGGCGTTATATAAAAATAAATTGAATTGAAATCCTACAGTCTTGTGAAAGGCACTATATAAAATTGAATTTAATTGAAATTCTACAGTGGCTACCACATACTACTGCAGACAGGAATTCAGTCTTAATAGTCATTAATAGTGGGAGAGAAAAAATTATGTGCAAGACTATTTTACATAAATTCAGTCAAAAAAATGTATTAATCCCGGTTCTGGCCATTTATAAAAAGTAGAAAAACCCTCTGCAAACTCCACACACACAAAGTGGGTGTGGTCTGTCAGAGCTGCCCTCAGAGCCAGTATACTGCCAATTCTGCAATCAGATATGGTGCTCTCAGTTCTAGGACATGGTCATACATGGACCTATCAGCACAGCAATCAGATATGGTGCTCTCAGTTCTAGGACATGGTCATA
>JABFEB020000104.1:14443734-14462607 GCA_019775895.2 Stomatorhinus ivindoensis
GCATTAGCATTTTTCAGATAGAAATGAATGAGCGGTCCCCATAAGGATATGTTTACCCTACATGTGCGTGCGTGCGTCTGCGTGCGTGCGTATATATATATATATTTTTTTTTTTCTTATTTTTTCTTTTCCTCCCCTGTTCTGATGATGCTCCATCCTGAGGAGGCTACAGACACCCCCCCGCCCCCACTGAAATACTTAATTCATTTTCCTTTTTTATCAGAATGGTGTTGTCCACCGAGACCTGAAACTGGAGAACATCCTTCTGGACCAAGACTTCAACGTAAAGGTGAGAAGAATCTGAACAATGAAAATGATCAAAGTTTATCTCAGTAGTAAGTACTGTAGATGGAAGCTTATCTGTGAAATGATGTAAATATGATGTAAAGTTCTGGGTCAGTCTTCGGCAGATTATTTGTTGACATACACATAAAAAGGCCAGAACAGGTCAGAGTGCATACATACATCACACAGACATCTCATTCACTCTAGTGGGAGTCATTTTAAATTGTGATAACAAACTGGAGAAGCCGACAATCGGTGAAAACGGTGTTTACTTAGTTAGAACTCAGCTAAAAGCAACAATGAAGGTATGTACCCTTAGCAGCACAAGTGAAAAACACCACGCCAGTTCTTTGAAAGGTTCAGCTGGATTAATCCTCTCCTTTTAAGGAACGTTTATGAAGTTTCAGAAACGTGGAGAATCTCAATGCTTTTTGAAGAATGGCTCCCTTTTTTCTCATAAAGGTACAAATTCCAATAAGCTGCTGGCTGTCCCAAATAGAGCTGTTGTGGTTTTTTTCCTGTCCCTGCATGACAGCATAAGCACAGCAAATTAAATAGCCGAATGATAATTGGCATTGTTCTTATGGGTTAAAAAATACTTCTGAATAAATAAATAAAGCGATCCTGCCGAAACCCTACGGATGATGGGCTTACCAAGTGACATCACCATCAGATATTTCCATAAATAGCATGGCACAACAACACTGAATTTTGTGCATGAATACTAGCATTCTTAATTAGAGGCAATATAATTTATGAGTCCTACATCATTGCAATGTGCAATATACCTATTTTTATCTTATGATGAGTCTAATTTCAGGCATTTCAGAGAAGGCAATGGAATTTGTCCTCATGAATGGACAGTGAACAGTCAGCCATTCATAAAACATTTTTGGCCCACCCATGATTTTTTTTGGTAGTACAGTGGCTCATTGGCAACAGTGTTTTCTCAGTACAGGGTTTCTAGTTCAGATCCAGCCATCTGAACCTGATATCTCAGTGTATGCAGGACTTATATTCTCCATGATCCAAAGGCCCGGCCCCTCCAAATCGTGCTGCATGTATCGCAGCGTACTGGCACTTTCAATGACAGGGAGCTGACACAGTGGAGGAAGCATAAATCTGTTTGCAAGGTGCATAGTGTTTTATATAGCTTTGTGCAGAATATCTGTACAGGACATAAACAGCCAGATTTGGCAGGATGTGCTCAAAACTGGCACCACATGTGAAGATTATACCTCGTCGTATCCATGTATAACACATATCAGTCAAAACAAGAAAAAGTACACAGAACATGAGTAAGTATCAATTGTAATGAAAAATATGAATAAATAAGGGTCCAGGGTGGCAGTACGGTGGCATGGAGCCGTCTTGGGCTGTGGGTTTAACTGTGTTTGTGTAGAGGTCTGCGTGATTGTGTGTGGCGCTGGGAAAGGGTCCATGCAAATAATCTATCGTCCAAGCTTTTATGTGTGTGTATTTTGTGTGTGTGTGTGTGGGGGGGGGGGGGGGTATATTACATTCTGGCAACCAAATCTCCCCATAGTATTAAAAAAAAAACCTTGTGCCCACAAGGAGAAACTCAGTTTTGTAAAAATCTGTGAATGGAATAAAAAAAAATAGAAAAAGCCTTGTATTTTGTTTGGTTACTTATGGTTAAGGTTAAGGCTGGGTAGGGGTTAAGGTTGTCCTAGAAATGAATAGCGAGTCCCCACAAAGATATAACTAATAACCTGTGTGTGTCTGTGTGTAATATACACATTGATACATTGAAGCATTGAAATAGGTGCAGAAGTCACATGAATTGTGGTAACACTTTAGTTATTTATTGCCACATGTGATTAGGGAGTGACATTGAAACCGAATTAGCAGAAACAAAGTCTCAGGTCAGCCACATGATGTGTGCCGTCTTAGTTTGATTTGTGATTGAACATGAGCATAAGTCAGAAGTCGCCCCTGTAGCCAAGTCAGTGTATAACGCTGCTTCTGCTGGCAGGTGTCTGCTCTGCTCGCTGTGGCGGTGTGACCATGCTCTTGTTTTTTCTCCCAGCCCATTTTGGCAACTCGGCTGAATGCAGGGGATCATTAATTCAGCCTCCGGCTTTCCTGCGATGCTCTCCTTGCTTGTGTGGACATCATAGCTGCCGTTGATGCTGGCTGTTTCTGGATCCAGACACTATGTCACCTCGGTTACAGAACAGTGGCACCCTGGCCACACATCCGTTGCCAAGATCTGCACTCGTCTGATGTGACAGAGTGTTTTTGGGCAAAGCAGGTTCACTTGACAGTCTGTACATTCTTTCCTGGCTGGTCCCTCATGCAGACTTAGCTGTAGCTATTCTAGTTTCCACTTTCACATAACAGCACGTTTACAGGCTATGGGTGTTGTATGTCACATGATACATGATTCATGCAATCAGTCGCAACTTTTTGGGCGCCACATGGCTTTGAGAACACATTGGTCCTCAAACGCAATTTTGGTTCTGTCTTCCCCTCAACAGCTGGCTGACTTTGGCCTGTCCAGCCACTACCAGAAGGGACAACTCCTAAAGACCTACTGTGGCAGCCCCCTGTACGCGTCTCCGGAGATTGTCCAGGGACTCCCCTATCAGGGCCCTGAGGTGAGATGGGCAGCTTGACACATTGCGACTGGAGAAGATGACACGTTTCCTGCACATCTACAACCTTCTAAGCTTGGAATGGTTTTAATCACACACGTGTCCTAGTAAAGTCACCACCAATAACCAGTAATAACCAGATCACCCATTGATTGGTCCATATGTTAAAACATAATATATACTGACTAGAGATGAAAAATAACTATTGCCCTTATCCCATTGCCTTGTGTGACCTGAACTCAAAGGGAGACACAAAAATGAGTAAAACAAGTGTGGGGCAGTGTGACTACAGGTGTGGGGCAGTGTGACTACAGGTGTGGGGCAGTGTGACTACAAGTGTGGGGCAGTGTGACTACAAATGGTCTCTACCCTCATTCTCTCACTGTCGACAAGAGTTTTTCCCTCCACAGTGGGTGACTACGTCTCCCAAATATTACAATGACTATCTAAATCTATTTTCGGAAGCTACGTTGTCTTAGGAAACATGTTTAACTTGATATATGCTTGATACTTGCAATGACTAGCGAAAGATTACACATCCAACCTGCTTTGGCTTCCTTGGGGCCAAATATGGAATATATGTACCAATATGAACCAGAAGGAGACTCAGTGCAGTTTGTCTGATCTGCCTTCATTAGGTGGACTGCTGGGCCCTTGGGGTGCTGCTTTACGCGCTTGTGTACGGGACCATGCCCTTTGACGGGGCCAGCTATGGCGTCCTGGTTGAGCGGATCAGCCAGGCCAGATACAAGAAGCCTCAGTCGCCCTCAGGTAACCAGTGTCCCTAAAGACACCTGCCAGAGGTTCTTTGTTTTTTGGCCATAGTGGAGGGAACAAGTATACTGAGCTTGTTCTGTCTGACAGACGCCTGTGCGCTGATCAACTGGATGCTGAAGGTCAATGTGGAGGAACGAGCCACAGTAGAGGACATCACCAACCACTGGTGGGTCAACTGGGGCTTCCAGGAGCCAGTGTGTGATTGCCCATCCAGCCAGGCCTGCCCATCGCCACTGTTGGCACGCTACATTGACTGGCAGAACAGAACACAGCTTTCTCACCACAGCGACCCCAGTGGCCACTCTCCACACCCTGCTGCAGACCTCCACGTCTTTCTCGGGTTCCCTCCCAAGCCTGTGCCTGGCCGGATGCCAGGGACCTTGTGTCTGAAGAAATCCCGCAAGGAGAATGTCATCTTGCAGCCAAGCCCGGGGGACTCGGGGGAGCAGAAGAAACCCAAGGGCATCCTGAAGACACAGAGCAGCTTCGACAAGGCATGCCCCCCTCAGGCTAAGCCAGTAGATGCTTTGCCACGGAGCCAGGCCAGCCCGCATCACTCTCACCATACCTCCATCACCAGTCCTGGCAGCTCACAGACTCTTCCCAAGTGCTTGCCATTCACTAAGATGCCAAAGAAGGGGATCCTTAAGAAAGTCTATGTTAGGGAGTCTGGGTACTCATCATCACCAGAGCGGGGGGGTTCATTGGACAGGGCAGGATGCCAAAAGAATCTGTCTCGCGAGGGGGCCCCATCGCAGGTGGTGGTGCGAAGGAGGAAAGGGATTCTTAAGCGAAATGGGAAGTTCTCCACCAGTCTCGACTTGTCTGACGAACGTGTCACCTCCTTACAGTTCTCTGAGTCCCTACAGCAGCTCCTCCTGTCCAGTGGAGGGAACTGTGCCACAACGGAGACCCACTCGCAGTCATGTCACAGCCGGCCATCTAGCGTGATCAGTGATGACAGTCTCCTCTCCAGCGACTCCTTCGACCTGCTGGACCTCAGCGCACACTACCAGCGCGGGCTTCACTTTCAGGACGGCCTCACGTGCAGCTCAGAGGAGGAGCTCAAGAAACAGAAGGAACATATTACGGACAGCAGGGCAGAGGGCAGGCAGACGGCAGAGGAGGACATCTGCCCAACGCCTCAGGAAACCAACAAACGGTCCCTTCACCCTGTGTTGTGACCTGTAAACAGTCAGTATAGCTGAAAATATAGACTTCAAACACTAATATCAGAGTATTAGCACAAATCGTAAAAATAAAGATGGACTGTCTTAATGATGGCATACTGTGATGCAGACATTGCATATCTGTACTCGAGCGACCATAATCTATGAAGTTCTTGGGTCTTTTTTCTATGGTTGGCCATATCTGTGACTGTGACAATGATATAAACCTTTGACGTTCAGGGTATACACTGAGAACACAATTAAGAACACAATTAAGTCTGTGTGATTAAAAATACTTGTATGGTTACATAACTGCAGAATATTAGTGCCACTTAATTCTTTACTACAGCACAAGTAAACATGATATTTTGACCCCAGAAATGACATTTACTGTTATACTTAATGTGGCTCGTCTATGTGTTGGATGAACCAGAATAAGTAACTTTAGGAATGAGCATGTATCTCACCAAGAGTTTACCTGTGTTCACTTTTCCAATGTCCTCTCCACCATGTGTACAATGTGCCTTCAGTAAGTTTTTCAACCACAGATAAGCCTACACGTCCATGTGAGCGTGGCTCTCGTGACATAAAGGACACTTAAGTGTTATTAAATGGTTCTTTATTTAGCAGTGCATAATAATGTGTTTCATGGCACTTGGGTAGGCCTTTATCTGTTGAGAAAACCAAGCACTAATATAATTACAGAAAGGAAAACTGGATGCCTTGGTAAGACTTTTGTGTGCTGGGAAGTACGTTCTTCAGATGCCAAGTTCTGGGCTGTTTCTAAAAATGTGGGGCTTTGTTGTAAACATGCAGGCGAACTTCAATGTGCAGCATAAATCATCCTGCAGCACCAAGTGTAATGGTGGCTGTTCACCGTGAGTGTGTTAGTAAGGGATGAACAGGGGAAAATTAACTTGGTTGTTTTTATTTTTTTTTGTACTGTATGCATATAGTAATGTTCTTGGGCAAAACTTTTGTTGCTGTAAGGTACACATGGTAGAGATAAATCCATCTGTCTGCTTTACACTGCACACATGCTGGAAACCCACTGATTGCCATTGATGCAGATAATTTCCACTGGCCATTCACCCAGAAACGCCGATATGCTAAATATGTCTGAATCTTGGTTATGGCACATTTTAGTAGTGCATATTTTTAGACGTTTTTTCTTCACATTTCCAGAAAAAAGTAATGAGGTTTTATTTTAGGTGATTTTTTTCTGGTAGAAATGATGAGTATTCTTACAGAACCTTAAAAATAAGTGGCATTATCTGGAAGTATCCACCGAGAGTGATTATAAGTGTAATAAGGCAATGTTGGATCCTTAGATAAGAGAGAGGTCATTATAAAGCAGCCTTGTCAGACACCGAGACCTATTATATTTTCTGTCATCTACATTTTCACTTCAGCACACAAAGCTGTTTTTCCATTTCCAGCTCTAAAACAAGGGTAACAATTTTCATGGTTCCATGATACTAAGATAAACCATTGTTTTGGTGCATTACAGGATGACTGTTCTGAAGTCTGCTCAGTATACATGTAAAAAATTAACAGCTTCATGTCCCTGTGACGTAATCTCTCTGTTCAGACAGAAAACTGGCAGACCTTTTAAGAACATGCAAACTGATATGCATAATAAAAATTTACTAGACTCTCTAAATACATTTTAACCATAATTCAAACTTGTAAAAAAGGACATAAAATATTGTGCATGAACAAAACATAAAACACAATACAAAAATGTGTTTTAAGCTGCCTGAACTCTGTGAAGATTTCCCAACTGTGTACAGGGAAAAGCTGTTGTCAGAATGTCAAATAATACTTCTATAACAATGGTTCTGGTTTAGCATCAGGATCCACATTGTTTATATTAGTGGTAAAAATTTTCATCTGGGACGGAGATGGTGACCCACTTTTGGGTCACAACCCACCAACTGAGATTCACTGTTCTGTACAACCTGGAATACATCATTTTAATTGGCCAGCCATTTAAAGAGGCCAGTATTTCTTCCTGTAGAATAGAAATATATTTCCACCATGGCTATAAACAGCAGCTTGAATGACAGGGATTTTGTACAGTTGTATTTAATATGCTGGTAATAACAGTCATCTATTATGGCTTTGGCAACAGAAGACCAGGTCCAACTGAAGTCTGGCTCCTTAAAACATTGCAAATGCTCAACTGGTATTTATCTCAAATAGCCACAACATTATACACATTAAGTTGATTTACAAATATCAAAATAAAAATGATGTGCAGTATGTTTGAAGAAGTTACCATAAAAATAAGATTGTTAAACCATATTAATTTCTTCCAAGGCATGCTCCTGAAGTGAACACTACCTGGCAGGGATCGTCAGCCTTTTCATACACAGACAAGCAGGTCCATGGCAAGACTCATCTGTGTCCTTGGCTAAATGTTTTTATTGAGAAAATGCCATGCCCATGGTGAAAAAATGCATTTTGTTTGAAATGTGCGCCAAAATTTGCCATGATCTTGACCCCAGCTGCTTGGGATAGGCTTTGTGACATGTAACTTCAATGGCACAACTGGGGAAAAAGATTTGAACACA
This sequence comes from Stomatorhinus ivindoensis, assembly GCA_019775895.2. Lineage (NCBI taxonomy): Eukaryota > Metazoa > Chordata > Actinopteri > Osteoglossiformes > Mormyridae > Stomatorhinus > Stomatorhinus ivindoensis. Next base: position 14,451,160 of record JABFEB020000104.1, read on the forward strand.
GACTGAAATACACAAGACTAATGGCAGAAAACATAGCTAGTAAACGTAGGGATTCCACACAAGGTTAACGAGGGGGGCATGGCACACAGAAGGATCGCATGAGCTGAGCGTGACATTCACATGTGGTGAAAAAGCTTAGATTTAAAAATAAAGACCGCTAGGTTTATAATCAGAAGATTATTATCAGATTTATAATCGGAAGAACAGTGTTGTTCCTATGCATTGCTCTGCCCTGCATTGTCTCTCTGCTCCCTTTCACTTTTTAATTAGCTTTCCATCTGCCTTTTTTGCTGCATCTCATTTTCAACTAGTCAAAATCAAAGCAGCCTTTCATGTGGTGAAGATGGCTGCAGACGTGCTGGTGTTCTATCCTGGCAAATATAAGCTTTCTGGTAAATTATCTACTGTTCCGTTGTGCATCACCACACAACAAAACATTTCTATTGCTGTATATTTTTGGGAGTTTTGTGCAATAATGCATTGGCTTATTCATTTAGGCTTTCTAAACATTGCGCTTTTCTCAAGACATTGGTAGATTAGCAAAATAATACTTTGTCCTCTATTCCCAACACATGTGTGTTGCCATGAAAATTATTCCTGTAACATGTTAAAACTTATTATTTACAAGCTTTGTAAGACAGATTTCCTCATTGCTGGCTGCTCAATATCAATTTGTAGTTCATCCATGTTCAGTAACTGTTTATCTAATTAGTGCGTCAGTGACCCAAACCAATGTAGAAGAACAGTTCTCCTGAACATGGCATCTTTGGACTGTGGAAGGAAACTGGAATGCCAAAATCCAGTATTTCTCAATACAGTCAGTAAGGTCCCCCAGACAGGGAGCTGGGAGGGAGAAAAAAAGGTCAGTAATCAGTAAGGATGATTTTTGTTTTTCGCATTTTGTTTTTTTTTTGTCACTCAGCTGACTTCAATAAACAGATACCAGGCTATCATTATTACAGCTCAACAATGTTATGCAACAATAAAGTGAAGTCAGCTGAGTGCCTGAATCTACTGAATGGCCAGGTTATAACTCCATCCATCATTAATGAATTTTTCTTCCCTGATGGCATGGCCAGACTCCAGGAAGAGAATGCCAAGATTCATCAGGCTCAGCATGAGGAATCAATTTCACACATGATTTGGCCACCGCAGTCTTGACCTTAACCCCATTGTAAGTGTTTAAGATGTACTGAAGAAGACTTTATAGGGAGAGCCAACTCATGTGTCAATACAAGATCATAGTGAAAAATTAAGGCAAATCTGGATGGAAATAAATATTGAGATGTCACATAAACTCGTGGAAACAATGCTATGATAAATGTGTTCCATAATCAAAAGTAAAAGCAATCCAACAAAATATTCAAATAGCAAAATTTTGGCCAAGCAGTTCATCAAAGATGCATTTTTCATTTGATAGAGTTACTCTGACATATCTAGCTTACAATCAAGTGTTATGAATGTATTTTAAAGTTTATTGTTTTTAACCAGAAATATAATATAGTAATAACCATCCCCTTTGTGTGACAACAAACCCCGTAATTGGGTTGAATGTGTGTTCCCAAAGAGTGTTTGATCCTTTATAGCTTAAGTCAATAAACAATTACCAAGACAAAAAGCACACAAAGCTGTAGCCAAAAATTCAAACTTAATAGTATTGAATTGGCACTTTACTTGGAAGCATACAACACAGTAATTTGTCTTGATTTGTCTTCCAGCTGCCTTTGCAGCATCTAATTTTCAACTGGTGAAAAGCAGCCTTTCGTGTGTCCCCTGAGTATCCTGGCAGTAAACACTGTAAGTCAAAGAGTTTTTATACCAGTAAAATGTTTTTCTGATTTTAAACATCGGCCACCCTGTAAAGGGATGTACCTGTTAAAACCCAGTTTACTCTTTAAAAAACAGTGTAACGTGTAATTTGTTTTTATGCATCAGCCTATTAAAATGCATATATGAAAATAAAGCGAAATAAAGCATATCGAAATGTGGGTCGTGAATAACAATGAGCGTTAGAGGAATCCATTATGCTGCTAGAATATTTCTGCCTTTTAAACTGCCATGGCCTCTGTATCATTTTCAACGTTATATTCCGGTCTGAAAAGCATATTCGCTCAAGGCTATCTACAAAGTGCTCTATACCGAAAAGATGCCCAGGAGCAACGGACCCGTTTTGTACAGTTTGTTCATGTTCTATAACAATGCATAATGCAGCATTTTCTAGTTGAAAACGTATCCATGCATTTTGAAACTAGTAACTAATAAACTAGCAAAATAACCATTTGAAACACGATTTTAAAATTGTCTTGGCTCTCTGCCCAGTTGGGCTGGCGTTAGCTAATCAAATTACCATGTAAGTATTCAAGCAGGAAAGGATGGGGGGCGTTTTATTTAGATTACTGTCAATGAGTAATTCATTATTTCGGCTACAGCATGATTTTACTGTCATATTTAGTTTTTGGCATGTCCTATGTCTTGGATACAAGCATTTTATTTGAACTAAAATCGCGTTAAAAGTATCACATGTTACAAAATTTACAGCAAATAGAAACATGGCCAAAAGTTCCAATAAAACGAATTTAGCAAACAATGTTTTAACCAACGTCTGCAGCCTTAAACCATAAAATATTGATTTCTTTCAGTGCGTTTTGTTCTATTTTACAAATTGCGCCAGCAGATGGCACTCAACAGCAGCTAATCCAACAAATTGGGATAGCCTGTTCACGTTTTTCAAATGTCGTCTGAGCAGAGATTGTTACTGACTTAGACATAAGCAAGGTTATTCCCTTCATTCCTGTAAATCATAATCTTTCATCCCTTGTAAATGAGTAACAATCCGTTTAATTCAGCAACTATCAAGTAGTCCGGCATGCTGTGGGAAAGGAAAGCCCATCTATCCATTCAGGGTGGCGGGGGTCCAGAGGGCATCCTGAAGGCTCTGGGGGCAGCAGGGAGCGACACAGGTGAGAAAGTAAAGCTGAGTTTCTCTGACTGTGACTCTTTTTGCTGAACTGGCTGGTTGAAAGTAAATCATGGTCTGGATTTTTACTTTCTATACCTGAAATTAGCACCTCTGCAATTAAGAAACTGTATGTGTCTGTGTGCGCGCGCGAGTGGGAATGCTCACCATCCAGTCCTACAGTATAAGGATCCCTATCATCTTAGGCCATCGATTTATTTACATTAACTAGACTTCAAAAGGTGACCTATCAACTTTAACCACACATAATAATTTGTCACATTGTGTCAATGTACATGTTTATGACTTTTAGGCGTGTTAATGCTTTGAAGGGAGTTTTGTTCTATGGTGCATGGTTTACGAATACAGACTTTAGCAAAAATGTATTATTACCTAATTAGGTCAAATTGCCTTTATATAGAGCTAAAGTGATCGAGCAGTTATATAGCGCATACAGAATTCCTCTTAAATGTCATACTTGCAAGAGGCAGCATGGTACGTGGTGCAGTGGTTGACATTGACACGCACACCTCTCTGGACCAGGGTTCGAGGTTCCGCCGTGGGTCCGTGTTTCTGTGCATGCTGCATGTCGTCAAGGGGGTTTTCTTTGGGTACAGTCCAAAAAACGTGCTGAGGTTGAAATTCCGTTATCTTGATGAATATTAAATATGAATATTAAAAGTGAATATTTTTCCAATGCTCCATTAGACTGGGAAATACTGCATGTGGTATAATATATTCCGATTATATATCCAGTAAAGTTCTCTAGGAAAAAAAAAGAAAAGAAAAACAATTTATGCAAATTGCCCCTGTGGAACAGGATGGACAATGTCAGCGTGAAAAGGGGGAGAAACATAAACTTGTCATCTGGGTCAGTCTAGATCTTCAGGGTCTTACCCTGGGCTGCAGATTCAGTTATTGCATATTGCATATTTCTTTATGTTCAAGAATTTTATAAACAGAGCAAGCATTTAATTGTCATCTCACACAATTGTATAGATAGTCTGTCATTATACTATGGGCTGCAACTGGATTCTAATTACCGATTGTATATATTGAAAGAGATATAATTTTGAAGAAAAAGAAATGCTAAAGCAGCTTGCTCATGCTGGGAAATGAAGAGTACCAATAATAAGCACAGTCGCTAGGATATTTTTCTCCATTGATAATGAGCAGCTATTACCATACCAACAGCCTCGATTTTGTTAATTAACTCATTATGAACATAAAGAGAACACAATTTAACATCGAGAGCATTCCTTTGATCCTGTACTGGATATGGCAGAAATTATGATTTTCTTGTGAAAATGACAAGCAAATATTACATGTTAAGTTTAACTCTAAAAATGTCTGTTTAAAGAAACAGACTGCAGTGTGGTGGCACCGGATGTAGATTTTAAGGCTTCTTGGGTTCAAATATATCATTGGAAACAAATATATAAATATCAACAATATTAATAATTTTAATCAGATTTTTTTCTGAAAACTTTTATAAGTACATAAGAACTTAACTTGCAATTATCTAAGATTGTTACAAACAGCCTGCCAAACAGTCACTGGCAATCGACATATCGCAGGATGAATGACCAGCAAGGGCCAGACTCACAAGCCATGGAGGACACATTATAAACAGAAACATGGGCAAAGGCATTATTAAAATGTGTAAGAAACCATTTTACATATTTGGAGTGCAGCAAATAGCAATCCATGTGCTTGGAAGGAATTTGTCTGTTTTATCCATCTTAACAGATGACGATTCTCCAAATTTGACAAGCCACAGCTTGACTGGAATTAAAATATGCCGAATCGTGCCTCCAAGAAAACAAGCATCATATATGAGCGAGAGACAAAGCGAGAATCAAGAAATGGACAGTAGCGGAATCAGACAGCAAATAAATTGTTTTATTGTGTAATTCATAGTAGAGGTACCACCTCACGGATATAGGCACTGAACTACTGCACCAAAGTCACTGTCACTTCATGTAACATACACACGTGTCCCAGCATGAAGGCTTCGATTCACACGTATCAGGATTCTGCTCTTGCCACCTGCCACCAGCCAAGAGGGCCGTAGTCTTCACAGAAGGACTCAAAGTGCCACACAGTCGCTGTGGCAAAAGGAGTTTGTCTTACATCCAGGTGGAGGCAAAACAGAGGATCACCCTTCACTGCTCATCTGAATAAAAGGAAGCATGTGCAGTGTGTTCAGTGCTCTCCACCCCAAAGCACTGACCTTGAATCAGTTTAACCTTTGCTCACATGCTCATTGGGCAACAATTAGGCACTAATCACCTGGAGTTCTCACATTCCTTGATTTATACTGATTGCGTATTGTGACGGATGGAAAGTGGTTGTTAGAGAAACATGTAAGTGGGTTAATCATGGCTCGTTAGTCCGCATCGGCCTGGAGAGTTTGAGAAACATGAATGCTCTCAAAGCTAGAGGCACAACACTCCGATTTCAAGTGTCAAATTTCACGGCTTTTTTTTTTTTACATGGGACACGTCCAGCAACCATCTGCTACAAGATCTGTGGTAAACACTGACTTGATATTACAGCACAGAATAACAGAAAAAAACAGCAGATCTGGTCTTGGCTGTACAATACATACAAATTAATAACACAGACCTTCAAGTAACTAACAATGGCTGCACCCACACCCTATACATTGAAATAAAACGTCAAACAAACCGTTAATATACATACCCAGTAGCAATACCTGTGATCATAATATCGAGGACAGAATTAAGCAATATTAACACAACTGCTACTTACTTCACTGACCATAACTCACCATTTGTACTAGCACTATGTATGGTTACAGTACAAACGGTACAGATAAAATCAGTGGTCAGTAAAATAAAGTCTTAAAAAAAAAAAACTTAAAATGCTCAAAAAAACAAGCCTGAGAAAATTGTGTGTATGAAATTACCGCACTGTATAGCAGAGCCACAAAGAAGTGATGCTGGTTTTTAAACCTCTATGACTGACCAATGGAATTATGGGATGTCCTGTCTGCAGTGCACCTCTTTGAAACAGAGCGGGCATAGAAAGGATGAGTACTGACAAGCTGGATGATTAAAAAAAAGAAACAATCTCAATGAATGGGTGGATGATGGGAAGGAGAAATGTGATCCTGTGCTCCTGAACCCCATCACGCGTGCTCCTGAACCCCATCACGCGTGCTCCTGAACCCCATCACGCGTGCTCCTGAACCCCACACTTATTCTTTCTGGATAATTTCACTACCTGATAAATGAAATAAAGTACCACCAGGACAAGAATGCCGGAAATCTGGGTATGCAATGCACGTGTGAGAAAATGAACAGGTATCTAAGGAGCATTAGCGAGCATGTCACTGGGGATTACAGGCAGACAGAGCCATTGATTTATAAATGAGTCACAACACAGGGAAAGATGATCATTTACAAATGTATCTTTTTTTAGTCTTCACACCTCTCTGGCACACCTGAAGGGCCGAATGTGTGTTAAGATGCTTACTAAATGCATAATTAGGCCACACACCAAGGCTTCAGAATAACTGTATTCCTTTCAAGCAGAAGTTGATTTCACCCTGATTGGAAAGATATTTTTGCTGCTCTCACTACTTTTTTTTGCCTGGCAGAGATGTCAGCCATGTTTATATACAGGGGCTTAACTATCTGTCAAATGGGGTTCCCTAGCAGGTTTACAGGAATCTGTCCCCCCTGGAAACCATAGCAACATCCACAAATCAAATTCTGCGGGGCAAAATCGGAGGATGTGATATCTCTGATGTGTAAGGGCTTGCACCAACGAGCGACTTTGTTGCAATGTGGGAACAGTGCCATCGCTGATCAATTTCGGCCGCAGCAATACGCCCTACCAGCTGTTGGGCTACAACCATCCAAATGTCCACAGCTAGGGTGCCGGGAAGCTGTGAATGCATAGATATCAAGGGTGGCAAATGCTAAAGCATTCAAGGTCTCAATATTAGTGGAACTGTAAAATCCCGAACCCCCCACCCCCTGCCACATCATTTAATTGCTTCATAACTGCGCTCCCCTCTCCTGTGGATAGCAGGCAATTTAGCCATCCAGCAGGGCACCGTGCGATTACAGGGCTGCTTGTGAGAGAAAAGGGGCTGGTAATTAGTGAAGGGATGGGAGATGCTTCAAAAATCTCACTGATCCAATGTGACCTATAAGATGTCAGTTGATTGGGGAAAGGAAGGGAGGTGTGTGTTTAATACAGACTGAGCACTGTACACATGTTACAGTTTGGTCACCGAATTGTCCTGCGGTATGTAGACTGTGAAAGCTCGCTAATCACTCAGTTCCCCTGGGTGTGCAGTCAGACAGTAAAAGATTGCCCTCCCCCCCCTCGACCCATGTATGAAGATGCCACAAGAAAACACTCAGGGAAATGGACGCCATTAGCTGCTGTCAGATGGGTGTTTGATTCTCTGATCTACAAGTTGGCTCCTCCAATCACATGACGAAAATCCTCAGAGAACCCTCCTGTCATCTCGGTTTAATGCTATCTCCAGCTAATTTGGAGATGCAGTTCATTTTTTCACGATGAAACCAACGCCAGTATGGCCATGCGGCCGGTGATATGGAAGAGGAGGTCATGAGGAGATGTGACATGGGGCCGAAGAGGGAAAAGAGGCACGGCTCTGGTACAATCCCTCCTACACACTACAAGGCAGAATGGGATTAAAAAAGATGGACAGAGTGGGGATTAAAAAAGGAAAAATGATGCAAGTACAGGCACCACTATCTGCAGCGTCCGGCCTGACAGGCGAGACGCACCGGGTGCACTAACAGAAAAGAGTGTGGATATGACAGGCCGGCAGGGCACTGCATCAAGGGGGCCGCAGCCCTAAGCCCAGCCTGCTTCGCGGTTCTCCATCACTTGTGGCTGCCCTGACGCTGACAGGCATGGAGAAAATACCACTGCAAAGACAGGTGGTCATCCGGGGTCCTTGGGTCATAGCACTCACAGACTCTAACTGACTGATATCCCCCAACCTCACAGTCCCCTTCATTACCCTGGGAGACAGTGAACCTGTAGTCATTGTCATCTAGGCAAATCTCTGCCATATTCAAAAATGTGTCTTTGCAGAGAAAAAAACCTCCTGCATCACCTTCGTTTTTTCGGAAAGTTGAAAAAAGTGCTAAGCGTGCCAGTGCTGCCTGAGGCTGCACCGGCTTTGCATCTATGGCCCTGTGTTCCATATTTTATACGAGTACCCTGCTTCGATTGTAAAATCAAATCAAGTTTTAAATCTGATGATTGTTTAATTTTTTTGCCTGTTTTAGTGTCTGAAACATCTGGAGCGTAGAAGCCTCTTTGCATACAGCAAGAAAGCATGTTAGCCTCATGCTGAGGAGCCATCTAAACAAAGTTCAGGCAAGAAAGCTGTTCGGTGCTGGTTGTCTTCACCTTGAAGCGTTTAGCCTGCTGCAGGGAGAGAGGCTGCTGGGAGGTTTCAGCCAGGACCTGTGGGCGTCTCACATGCCGCCTCCTCCTCTGCCCAAACACACAGTTTATCACACAGTGTCCCTCATGCAGAGAGCCTCCACGGCATTGCTGGGGCCCTGGGCCACACCCCCGATGAGGAAGAGCATGTGGGGTGTCTGCAGGCCGGCGCAGGAGCAGCGGGGGCTAGGAAGAGGAGCCACAAACTCCCAGCGCTTCTTCATGGGATTGTAGCTCTCCACGGAGGTCAGAGGGGATGGCTGGTTACCTGTCAAATCCAATGCAAATGCACACAAGACATAAGAAGAACATGAGTTTTCTCGAAAAGTATTAGTCTGGGATCAGATGAAAGGATCCCTACAATCAATGTCACATAAATTCCAACAAATGAGAAACTTCCTCATTGGCCACCTACACGCCTCACGCCTCACTTACAGATGTGACAGAGCTTTCAACTGACCATCAAAAGGGTTGAAGCTGCAGGATCTTGTCATCTTATCCCTATGCTTCGTTTGGGGGTGTTAAATGAAAATCTTTCAGTGGGAACCCAAGTACAAAGGCACAGTGATAGGCACAGCATGGTCTACATAATAGCGATTTGGTGGGTTCTGTGCCCATTGATATTTGTCACTACTCTGTTTCTGCTTCTAGCGCTATGGAAACCCATGGGGTCATCAGCTTTGGGTGCAGCCATATGTGGTCTTTCCTCTGTTCCTTGCAAGGTTTCTGTTTGCTTTCATGCAGCCTCTGGCTGCTGCTATCCAAAGGAAAACACCATGCCAATCACCAGATATTTTGGGAACAGTGGCACAATAGTCTCTATTTTTCCACCTTGTTGTTTGTAGAATAAAGCAGCAGGCTACCATAAGAGGCATCAAGTCAGGTAATAGACAGGGTCTGTGAGCTTGGAACAGTCAAAGCCTGTATGCTGAGGACAGACAGAGCCTCCTGAATAAGGACATATAGACTCTGTAGTCTAAGGACAAACTGTGGGCTAAGGACAGACAAAGCCTATAGACTAAGGGCAGACAGAGCATGTGGGCTGAGGAAAGAAAGCCTGTAGTTTGGGGGAATCTTTTACCTATACAGAGTATGCAGTCTCGGGATGTTCATACTGGGCTTTTTTTGGGACAATAGTATCTAGCATTAGTCGTATTGCAGAGAACTCATGTGTTGTGGATAGTCATACAGTTGTCTCCTTGATAGATATTCAGTGCTGATCAGGGGATAGTCATTCTGTTGTGTTTTTGATGGATGAAACCTTAATATAGTGTCAGAACCATTGGCAAACGTTTTCTTATGCTGAGGACAGACAGTAGGCTGAGGATAGCCTGTTGTTGCAGCACACATGGCACAGACAGGGGGAAAAAGATGAAGATCCATTTAAAAGCCCCAAGACAAAGGGATTTAACGGAAATCAAACACACTAGGTAAAACTACAAAACAAAAGGATCACAAGGGGTCAAAAAACCAACAGGGAAAAAAATAAATAAACTAAAATCCATAGAATAAACACAACAGCAGAACACAGGGAACAGGACTGAGCAATAGAGCAGGGTGACAAACACACGTACAGTAACATTCACAATGAATCAGCAAGAAACAGAAGGAGGGCGACACTTAGTAACAGACAACTGAGTTAAGGAAGAGACAATGTGACACATAAGCAGTAACTTATGCTAATGAACACAAGACTGAGGAAACTCCAACATACACTGAAAGAAAGAAACTGGAAATTACTACACTAGGATAAATAAGCATGGAACCAAAATACAAACAGAAATGGATGTGAACAGGGGGGTATTCTCCGTACATGGATTACTCGTTTAGCCGGATGAAATTGTTGATTGCATGATCCTGGATCTGTCGATTTTTCAAAACTCTTGCTGGATTTGTTGTCATAGCAGCACATCCAAATCCTCATACCTGCTCCGAGCAGGTTTGCTCTATGTGAACAAGGATTAGCTCACACACCTAATGTCCGTGCACGTAAATCCGGTGTTATACCGAAAGAGTCAATCAGGGCTTCGCCATTCATGGGTGAGTAACCAATTGCAATCGGTGCACAAATAAGAAGGGAATTTCAAACTGAGAAGGCTTTGCGCTATCGGCAAGATCCTTTATTGTTGCCGGATGATATTCTTTTCGAAAGATACCGCTTCAGCCGAGATGGAATATTATATCTTAAAGATTTATAAGCTCCGTATAGTAGCAGTCCAGCTCGGTGAAGTCGGGCTCACAGCCTCACAGACAATGTGCATTGCCTTGAGATATTTTGTACGCTTTTTTATATACTGTAGGCGATGCGAAATATATATCAAAGAGTACAGTTTTCCAGGCAATTCGCAAAATCTGTTTAGGCTGAAATATTTCCTTCGGTTTTCCCGGACACCTGTGAGTGTAGGCAATTAAAGAGGCATTTCATGCCATTGAAGGTAAGGTACACACAGTAAAATTACAGTTACATAAAAAATTTAAATTTTCTCATATTCAGAATTCCCAAATGTTGTTTCTGCTTCTGCTTATTAGCTTCAAAGGAAATGTTTTATGAATATTAAAGATTTCCTTCATATAGATAAAAACAAGCAGTTTGAAGTATATTTTTGTATTTCACTTTAACTAGTTCCCATGTCCTGCATGATTGTGCTTGTATTTGATCTGTAATTATGACAACAAAATAATAATGAAACGTTGGAAACATAATACTATATTCAAGTCATAAATACAATAACTAAAAACTACTTACACATTTAATTTGCCGGACACTTTTTGCTTTTGATGTGTTTCCTTTAGTACAAATGAAATCTTTGAATTCATCATACCCCTCTAATAAAATTGCATGAAAAAATTGCACCCTGTTTTTTGACATTTTGTGGAAACCAATGCGAGACTTTGGAATTCAGGTCCAGATTTGAAGAACCCTGCTATAGACTAAGGACAGACAGAGCCTACGAAATGAGGACAGTGACAGAGCTTATAGACTGAGGACAGACAGAGCCTATGAAATGAGGACAGTGACAGAGCTTATA